>JAPYYR010001849.1:0-12588 GCA_030523065.1 Aphidius colemani
AAAAAAAAAAAAAAAAAAAAAAAAAAAAAAAAACAGTGAACTGAACCTGAAGAAACCTGGAATTTAAAAAATAAAATTTATATTCTCAAATTCACTATGAAAAAAAGAAATGAATATTCAAATTAAATTTAGTATATTTTCTTTGGGATATTTGAAATCAAATTTAATATAATTTTCCTTTGCCTTAGCTTCTCCTGTCACTATGTATAACAGCTAGCTTAAATTTTATAAATATTTATAATAATTAATAATTATTTATAATAATTTTTTTTTTCAAAATCAGCATGCTGCCTTCGTATAAAAAAAAAAAAAACTTTTTTTTTTTTTACAGTCAATTAGTTTAATTTCTATTTTATATTTTTTATTTTTCTTTTAAATTATTTTACATGTATTTTTTTTTTTTTACTTTAATCTTTTTCTAAAATTATTATTTTATATTAATTTTTTTTACTTGACAATTACCCTTTTATTTGAATTGTTTTTTTGAAAAATAATTTATTTAAAATTTGCAATTACTGCTTGGCCCTCTGCATGATGTTTGACTGTATTTTCATCTTTTTTGGCTAACGTTGAATTTTTTTTCTTCTCTTAATCTCTTTAATCTACTTTCAATTGTTTATTTATTTTTTTTGTTTAAACTTTTTTTATTAAATCATGCTTTTAAGTGTTTTTTATTGTTTGGTAATTTTTTTTTTTGTTTATTTTAAATTTGTATTTTTATCAAAATGCATGCTTACCAGTGTCATCAACAAAGCTGTTTCAATAATGAATCAATATCATTCATGTGATCTCATTCACTTGAGTATAATATTTTTTTTTTTTATATTCAATAAATTGATAATCGAACCGCACGAAAAGCTTTTTCACTGTCAGGCACACAGCACATTGTACAAAAAAAATTATTAATTAACAAGTGTTGACAAATAATTATAAAAATTTTATTAAAATTATGATTGACACTTTCTTTTTTGTTTTTTTTTTTTAAATTTAATTTATTTATTAATAATTAACTTTTTAATATTATTTACCACGATCGTCTAATGATTTTTTTTTTTTTTTTAAATCATAATTTAAAATTTGCTAAATTTTTTTCATTTATCTTCTGTATTATTTGGTTTATTTATTTTTATTTTTATTTTTTCTTGGATTTTCTACAGGCAAGAAAAAAACGTCAAGAAGAAGTTGAAAAAATTCGAATGGAAGAACAGCAAAGAAAACAACAGGTAATTAATTTTTAATCATTTTATTAAGACAAATTATTTTAACTTTATAAATATTATTTTCTGATTTTTAGGAACGTGAGTTAAAACGACAACAAGCAGTCATGCTGAAGGAACAGGTAAGATAATATCTAAAAATTATCAAATGAATATTCTAAATTGAGTGTACATAGACACTATGTGTGGTAGTTAGATTGCATTTTATTGCTTCTATCAAAATAATTCGGAATGTTTAAAAAACATGACGAAAAAAAAAAGACAAACAAAATACATAAATATTTTCGAAACATTTTAATTTAAAATTAAAACTAAGAAAAAAAAAATGTGTGACTATTGTAGAATTAGAATTTTAAATTAGCAAAATCTGCTTTTTTGATAATTATAAATTTTCATCTTCAAGTATTTTATATTTTATTGATGAAAAAAAATCAAATTAAAATAAAAATATATAAAAAATAGATTTTTCTTTTATGAAAAATTGAATGAATGTCTATGGACGTTTGAGGTTTTTTTTGAGCACTGGTGGATTGGATGTGTGTTTTGTTGCTACAGATGTACATGCAGGAGCTCAACAAGCAGCGTGAGATGCTCTACACCGTCGAGTTGGTATGTCTCATACCCCAGTAACCATGACATAATCAAAAATTCATTCATTTTATTTAACATTCAAAATAATATCCAAGCACAAATACTAATTTTACCCAACAATAATTTAACCCAATTTCTTGAATGAATTATTATCATTATTTTTTGATTATCATTATTAATTTTTCAGTATTAATTTATTATGGTGATGGTTTATTTTGTATATTTTTTATTAAATTTTTTATCTAATTTTCATGCATGGTGTTCTGATGATTCTCCTATCCTTTTTTGTATAATTTTTTAAACATATATTAATAATATTTCAACGAGCTACAAATTATTCGAAATCAGTAGAATTAATTATCCCATTTAATAATAAATGATATAATATTTGAATAAATAAATAAATAATTGATGTATTAATAGGAACGGGAAAGGAGACGTCAGCATATGACATTAATACGTGCCTTGGAAAATCGTCGTCGTATGGAAGAACGTGAAAAAAAACGCTTAGAAGCACAAGCTGAACGTATTGCATCAAAAGAAAAACGTGCTGAACAACGTAAAATTGAATTAGAACTTGTTGAACAAATAAGAAAACCTGTTGAGGATATGGAATTAACTGATCATAAATTATTACCAAATTTAAAACGTATTAATGGTTTAAAATTATGTGGTGAAGCATTTGCTGAAATTGTTATGGTATTTGAATTTCTTCATAATTTTGGTGAAACATTGGGTTTTGATATGGAATCATTACCAAGTTTAAAATCATTACAACTTGCATTACAAAATGATGAAGAAGCTGAAGAAGAAATGTTATCTGTTATGACACATTTATTAGTATGTGCTATTGAAGATCCAGGTATACCACAACCAGCACGTCATACAACTGGTCTTGGACAATCATTAAGACAAGCTGATATAACACATGCTAATATTAGTGAAATATTACGTATATATCTTTATGCAAATGCAACTGGTGAAGTTAAAGCATTAACTGGTTTGTCATTAGAACGTGAACGTGATAAAAAATTTGCAGATCATCATCAAAATGGTGGTGATTATCAATCAACAACAAATGGTAAAAATGCACAATTTTATGAACATTTACATGCTAATGAAACATGGAAAATGTCTGAAAGATTAAGAGATAAACCATTTTTAGCATTAAATTCAACTCATAAAGCACAAATGTTAGGATTTTTATGTAATGAATTATTACAAAATAAAGCTGTGATACGACAAATTGAAGGAAGTTTAGAAACAGTTTCACAATTAAAAAAAGAACGTTTTTTGTTAGATATGAAAATACGTAAATTACGACAATTACATTCACGTAAAGTTAGAATGGAAGCTGTTGGTGTTATTATAAATAAAACTGGTGATACGATAACTATTGAAAATAATATTAAAAAAGATATCAATGATGGTAATGATAATGATGTATCATTAACAAATAATAGTAGTAGTAATAGTAGTATTATTATTGATGGTACAACATCAACATCAACATCAACACCAACACCAACACCAACAACAACAACACCAACACCAACAACAACAACTACGACTACAACAACAACATCTTCATCTGATGAACAACAACAAACTTCATTGCCACCACCACCACCACCGACACCACCAATAACAACAACAACAACACAAGCAGCATTACCAACACCAACTCCACCTCATTATCACCATCATCACCATCATCATCATCACCATCATCATGATGATGACGTTGAAGATATGTCAGAAAATGAATCTGAAGGCACTCAGCCAGAAGAAGAAGAAGATAAAAATTTATCTGGTGAAGAATTAGGAAAAAAATTGGATAAATTATTAAAACAATCAGAAGAACAATTACAAAAATTAAATGGTTCATCAAAACAATTACGTGCACATGTATTTGGTCAAGATAGATATTGGCGTAGATACTGGGAACTTCCATCAGCTGGTGGTATTTTTGTTGAAGCTATGGAAAGTGCTGAGCCTGAAATACTTGATTTACAAGCTGAACTTGATGAAAAATGGAAAGGCAGAGAAGACGAAATAATCATTAAAACAGAAATTAAAAATGAAAATAATGAAAAAATTATTAATAATAATAATTCTGATAATGAGGACGACGACGACGACGATGATGATGATGATCATGATGATGATAATAATAAAGAAAAAATTATCAATAAAACAACACAAATAAAAACAGAAATTAATGATGATAAATCAGATAATCATGATGATGAAAATGATGATCATGATGATGATGACGATGATGTTATTATGACTGATGAAAAAACAAAGGTAACATTAATATCTGATAATAATATAATTAAAAAAGAAAATAAAATAATGGAAATTGATAATAATGATAATGTTGATGATAATAAAATAGAGAAAAACAAGTCTGATGATAAGTCTGATGTAAAAATAATAAATTCAGTTAAAACAGAAGATAATATAATATCAAATGGTGGTGATAAATATAATCGTATTAATAATATAACAAATGGTAAAGATATTAATGGTATTAATAATGATAGTGCTGTTGAAGTACCATGGTTTTCAATATTACCACGTGAAACATGTGATACATCTGGTTCATGTACAAAACAAATATTTGGTATTGCTGAAGCAACTGAATTACGTATACCAATGTTTCCACCATCATCAAGTCCCGGTTATGAAAGATGTGATAGTCCAGCACCACTTGTATTAACACAAGATGAAGCAATACAACTTGAATATTTAAAAAAAGTTGGTTTACCACAATCTGGTGAAGCTAAACCAGTACCAAAAGATTTACGTTATGGCTGGTGGCGTATATTTGATGTTGATACATTTCAAGAATTATTAGAACATTTACATTCACGTGGTGTACGAGAAAAAGAATTAAAAAGAACAACATGGTCAGCAATGGAATCATTTTTAGCTGTCACTGGTAAATTATATGTTGACCAAGGCAATTTAAATGCAACTGATATGTCAAATGATGATTTTGATGATGATAATAATGATACACCAAAACCAGATAATATTGATGATTGGAGTGAACAAGTTGCTATGAGAGTTGATGCACAATTATTAGAACAAGTTGAAGCACTTGAGGATAAAGTTGCAAATGCAAGTATGCAAATTAAAGGATGGAAATTACCACCACGTGCTGGTAGTGAAGAGGCTGAAGAAATTGATAAAATTAATGAAATGGAAAATATAAGTGCCGTTGAACAAGCTAGGCAAAGATTACTTTCATTAGAAGCTGCTATTGAAAGACGTTATTTAAAACCACCACTTGGTATATGGTAATTATGAAATTTATGTTTTATTTATACATAGGTATATGTTAATTAATTTATATTGCGATTAATAAAAATTAATTTATTTATCTTGTTTTTATATAGTACGGGTGATCCAAATTTAGCAGCTCTCAAGGCAGAACAAGCTGCAGCAGCAGCAGCCGCAGCATGTGCAAATTCAAATTCATCAGACGGTGGACAAACAACATTACCAGAAGAAACAACACCACGTGGTTTGAATAATTGGCGTGAAGCAACATCACGTGCACATACATCAGCACAACTTGCAATGGCACTCTACATGCTTGAGGCTAGCATCGCTTGGGACAAAAGCATCATGAAGGCTGTGAGTCTAACACCAGCTAGAAATACGATATGCGTCAATCTACGAAATCGCAGCGTCTCACTTAAATCAACAAATCAATACAATCAACTATTGACTACTACTCAAACCTCTGTGGGTATTTCGGATACTAACAAAATTCAAAAAAAAAAAAAAAAAGATAAAATTAAATTAAATAATAATTTTTTATACTATTTTTTTAATTATCTACGTTGAGATATATATATTTTAGATGAAAAAAATTTTATTTCTAGTTTTCATTTTATCCTAAATAATAAAAAAAAAAGTATCAGTCAAATTAAATTTTTTTAAATAATTCGGTAAATCGTTAAATCAAATAATTATTCAGAAAAAAATTTAAAACAATTTATAAAATATTAATCAATTAGCAGATTTTTGTGAAAAGGTAAATTCAATGATTTTGATCAAAGTGAGACTAAAAAAAAAGCAAATCAATAATTGACAGTGATCGGAAGTATTTAACAAAATCATGGCATGCTTATTTTTTTATTAACACATTAACATAATAATTATTTATTTTTATGTGCTTTTATTAATTTTATTAATGTAGTTTTTAATTTTATTAACCCATTATGTTGCATTTAATTACATTTCATCTATTTTATTTTTATAAATAACACACAGTTAACAGTTAATCATTCATTGTCCTGTTTATTATTGTACTTGTTCTATGTGTTTTATAACAACAATAACAACAACAAAATGTATAAATTAACAGTTTTTTTAATGACGTTTTTTTTTTTTTTTCGTTACTTTTATTCGTTGCAGAATTGTCAATTTTGTCATAGTGGAGATAACGAAGATAAATTGCTGCTATGTGATGGTTGTGATCGTGGCTATCATACTTATTGTTTCCGTCCAAAAATGGACAATATACCAGACGGTGATTGGTAAGAATAAGATGGAAATTTTTTTTATCTTCTTAAATATAATATAGCTTTTGTAGTAATAAAATTGTTATTAATTTTTTTAGGTATTGTCACGAGTGTATGAACAAAGCAACAGGCGAAAGAAATTGTTTAGTTTGTGGTAAACGAGTTGGAAAAAATTTAGTGCTATGTGAACTTTGTCCAAGAGCTTATCATACTGATTGTCACAATCCAGTGATGCCCAAGGTAATTTTAGGTCTAAAAAAAGACCTGTATATAATAATTATTATATTATTAAAATTATGCAATTTATTTTCTTCAAATAAAGATGCCCCGAGGCAAGTGGTACTGTTCAAATTGTCACAGTAAACAACCAAAGAAACGTAACAGCACCAGAAGAAGCAACACTAAAGCTGGAGGCAACACCAGAGACAGTGAAAGTTCTGATCATCCACCCGCTAGGTGATTACGCTAAACAAAAAACGCAAAAAAAAAATAAAATAAATTAATTAATTAATAGTCATTATTTAGATGAATAAATTAAATAAAATCATGCATCAAATGTTTTAGAAAAACAAAAGTACATAGTAAATGATACACTTGATTAATTTAATGCTAAATAAAAAATAATTTTTAACAATAATATATACTAATCAAGTTTTATTAGTTTGAAACAAAATGAAGTTTGGCTTTTTTTGTAAATAAACTTCGTTGTATGTCATGCAGGATTTCAACTTGGGAATTTTATAAAGTGATATATTTATTAATGTTATTTAATAATCCATGTTTTTCAAAGATAAAAATAATTAATTTTCAAAACAATCAGGAACAGCCTGTACGTTAAAATAAATACCATTTCATTTTGTAAATTATTTATCATAATATAAAACAAATAAATGTCATCAACGTTTTTGGTTAATGAATAAACAAAAAAAAAACTATATAAAAACACAAGAATTAATAAAATACAAAGTTAAAATAAATCAAATGGTTGTTTTTCTATTTTAAGGTCAAATTAACGTTGTCTTGTTTACTGTTTTTGGGGCAATTTAAAAAAAATGCAGTCCAACGCCTTCAACAGCATCAAATACAACCCATGTGGATGACGTTAATACGTCGGAGCCACCAACACCAACATCATCACCACGTAAAGAGACTAACAACCGGAACCTAACAAAGAAGCAACAACGTGAATTGGCACCATGTAAATTACTACTTGAACAATTGGAGCAACAGGATGAGGCATGGCCATTTTTATTGCCAGTTAATACTAAACAATTTCCAACTTATAAAAAAATTATCAAGATACCAATGGATCTTAGTACAATTAAAAAAAAACTTCAAGACTCTGTGTATGTATTAAAAAACTAATCATTCAATTCATTTTACTTTATATATTTATGTAATTATTATTTATAATTAATAGATATAAATCTCGTGATGATTTTTGCACTGACGTACGTCAAATGTTTACAAATTGTGAAGTATTCAATGAAGATGACAGTCCAGTTGGCAAAGCTGGTCATGCTATGAGAAGTTTCTTTGACATGCGATGGACTGAAATAACAGGCTCACCACCACCACCAATAATTCCCCAATCACAGAGCTGAGGTAGACCAAGAAATACTTGCAACAATTATTCAAATTTTTCCTGATAATAATAATAATGAAAAAAAAAAGATGATTGAAAATCTAATTTTATTTATAAATTTCAAATGATTTTTAATTTATCTGTTGATAAAAAAATGAAATAAAATCAATCAATTATCAACTGATATTTGACAAATATTGACAAAATAAATTTTTAAATTTATAAATCAATAAAATCAACAAGAACTGAATATCGAGATAAAAATACTCATATAAATATCGTGTCCAGTTAATTAATTATAAATTAATGAGTGAATAGATAAAGTGATTGTTGTACTTACCGAAGAATGAATTAGTTAAAACTATTGTTTGAAAATTATTTATTATAATTTCAGTATCATTACTGAAAGAAAATTAAAAGAAAAACAAATGAAAAAAATATAAAGTGAATACATGCGCTGTGTAAATATTAAGAATGAAAGAATGAATACTTGAAAAAAAGGAAATAAAAAGAAACAGTTATGTATTATATTATTAAAATAATAAAAATAATAATACAGTCACAAGGTATATTTAAAATATATATTGAATATATAAGCGGGCTTTGATTACAATAATTTTTCAATAATAACTTGACGTCATTCCAATGTATTATTATATTTAAAATTGATAATAATTAATAATATTTTTTCAATTTTTATTTTAAATTTCATGTATTAATGACTGATTATTTCATTTAATGTGTTCAATGACTGTCATAATGTTGAGCTAAAAATTAAAGCAATTATTGTTTATTTTTTGGTTTCTTTATAAATTTAATTTTTAATTTAATCTATCATCTTCGTGTTTAATAAAATTATTGTAAAATAGCGTGATTTAGCTATAAATATATAAAATAGATTATAGTAAACTATCACCACACTTGATGATAAATAAATAATAAAATCTCTTGAATTACTTTGAGAAGAGATTTCGAAAAATCATAATTGAAATGGTATTACTAGTAAAAACAACTTACTGATTATTATAAATTGATTAAAGAATGATTGTTAAATCCACCAAGTTTTTTATACAGTAAAACAAGAAAACCACGACAACAATAACAATAAAAAAGAATTAAAATTTAAGTTATCCCATTGTCGATTATAGTATTGTAATTGTAATAGGAATTTTCATTCTATTAATTAATAGGATTATTTAAAAATCAATTTATATATATTAACTTATATAAAAAATGAAATTAAAAAATTAAACTTATAATTGTCTGTATAGAATAAATGTGAGCTTAACAAAAAAAAAAATTATAATAATAACGAAATGACAAGAAGAGAAAACAGTGAAAACAGATTAAAATAAAAAATAAAAAAAAAAAAAAAAAAAGAACAATAATATAATTAAATAATTTAAATTCTTCATCATTGAATGAATAATTTTTTTTTTTTTTTGTTCTGCTTTATTTAGTTGAACGAATTTGTTTTATTTTTCTTTTTATTAAAAATTACAATTTGATTTATATATAAATGAAATATTTGACATGCTAATTTTTCTTTTTTTGTTGTTGATTATTACCTAATGATTCTTGATATTCTCTAACAAGTTTTTCTTGTAATTCGGGTACACAAGGTGAATAACGTGAATACTCCATGGTATATTCACCTTTTCCTTGTGTTGATGAACGTAATTCACTTGAGTAACCAAACATTTCATGTAATGGTACCTCAGCATAAAGTGTAACCCATCCTTCATTGCCATCAGTACCAGTTATTAAACCTTTACGTTTTGTTACTTGTCCCATTAAGGTACCTTGGAATTCTTCAGGTGCTGTGACTTCAACAGACATTATGGGCTCCAGTATATGCCAATTACCTTCTTCAAAAACTTGTTTAACTGCACCTTGTCCAGCCATTTGAAATGCATATTCAGATGAATCAACAATATGATGTGCACCATCAATGAGACGGAATTTAATACCAGCAATACGATGACCAGACAGCAATCCTTTTTCACACATTGCATGAAAACCTTTTTCAATACCAGGTACGTATTGTTTTGGTACATTTGTGCCAACAGTTTCATCAACAAATTCAGTTTTTGTATTTAGATGTGATGGCAATGGCTCCATAACACCACTAACACGTCCAAATTGTCCAGCACCACCAGATTGTTTTTTATGTAAATAATCAAATTCACATGAATCAACAAGTGTTTCTCTAAATGATACCTTTGGTCTACCAAGTATAACTGGACAATTATATTCACGTTCTAAACGTTGTGCATATATTTCTAAATGTAGCTCACCCATACCAGATACAATACTTTCTTTATTATCATCATCCCAAAAGAATCTAAATGTTGGATCTTCTTTTGTAAATCTTGCAATACCTTTTGCAAAATTATCACGATCTTTTGTATTTTTAGTTGTTATTGACATTGATATTACTGGATCAGCAACATGCATTGATTCCATTGATATATCAAACTTTTGGGTATTTGTAAATGTATCACCAGATGCACAATCAACACCAAATAAAGCAAATATATCACCGGCATATACTGCATCAACATCTTCCATTTGATTTGAATGTAAACGTACTAATCTTGCTATTCTAACTTTTTTACGATTTCTTGTATTATAAATTGAATCATTTTTTTTTAACATACCTTGGTAACATCTAAAATATGTTAGCTGACCAAATTTACCCATTTCTAATTTAAATGCAAGACCAAGAAAATCATTTTTATCATTTCTTGATGGATCAAGAAGTATTTTTTCTGGTTCTTTACCATTTTTTAATTGTTTAATTGCATAATTTTCAACTTCACCTGGATTTGGTAAATAGTCAAGTGTTGCATCAAGCAATGTTTGTACACCTTTATTTTTTAATGCAGTACCAACTAAAACTGGTGTAAATGAACGTTTCATACATGAACGTCTTATTGCATCTTTTAAATCTTGTTCAGTTAAACTACTTTCATTTAAAAATAATTCACCAATTGTTTCATCAACATTACTCAAATGTTCAATTAGCTCTTGACGTTTATCATGTGATTCAACTCTCATGTCTTGTGGTATTTCATCATAACGTATTAATTCACCATAATTACCATCAAAATATATTGCTTTTTGTGATACAAGATCAATAATACCAGTTGTTTTTGATTCAGTACCAATTGGTAATTGTATAAATGCTGCATTATGTCCCATTTTAGCACGCATTTGTGTTAATACTTTTTTTGGATTAGCACCCATTCTATCAAGTTTATTTATAAATGCTAAACATGGAACATTATATCTTTTCATTTGACGATTAACTGTTAATGTTTGTGATTGTACACCACCAACAGCACATAGTACAAGTACAGCACCATCAAGTACACGTAATGCACGTTCAACTTCAACTGTAAAATCAACATGTCCTGGTGTATCAATTATATTTATATTGTGATCTTTCCAAATTGTATATGTTGCTGCTGATTGAATTGTTATTCCTCTTTGTCTTTCTAACTCCATTGAGTCCATAACTGCTCCAACATTGTCTTTACCTCTTACCTATCAATATATTTATTAAATATCCGTTTGTCTATTTATCTATCTATTAAATAATTACCTCGTGCATTTCTGATATTCTGCCAGTGTAAAATAATATACGTTCAGTCAGTGTTGTTTTGCCAGAATCAATATGAGCTGATATACCAATATTACGGATTTTTTCAATTGGTTTATGTTCAGCATATTTTTCATATGATGCCATAAATCTTGAGCCATCCTAATGATTAGAAATAATTTGATTTATATAGGTATATTCGTGAAGAGTATTTTTTAATGGAATTAAGTAAGAAATTATTTATCAGTTTTACCTTGGTGTTTATGATACAAGAAAACTGTGACAGTCGTTTAGGACTTATCTGTCCACGAAAAATACTCAATATTGACATGATTGTTAATATATTTATTTAAAATATTAATGTTATTTATGATTAAAAATTTAATTTACAATATAATTACACTCTCTTTTTTTTTATGCACCGCTTTGAACATGCATGATTTTTTTTACAGTTCTAATGTGAACTGTGGTAAAAGATAGGTATATTTTTCTTTAAGGTTATACATTGATTATTGTCGATAAAGAAGAAGAATGTCATTGATTAATTTAATTTTTTAAAATTTCGATGTTATTTCTCCTTTTTTAATAACATAAGTAAAATTGATAAACATGATATAGTTAACTTATTGTGTATTATTAATTAATTTAATGATTCCCAGTGATCTTTCAGAGTTCGCCGAGATAAATAATATTTCGTGCATACATATTCGTTGTTTTTTAAGATTTGATACTTCCTTTGGTTTCTGTTTGCTTAATAGATTTTTAAAATAAAAATTGATTTGGAAATTTACCTCCTCGATATTTATACTTGCCTGATACTTGAAAAATAATTTCACTCTTTTCGAAATTTACCTCTTCAATTTTATAATTTCCTAATTTTTTTTTTCGAAAAATTTTTCGATTTCTATTAGGAGCATAGAATGACCGAGGAGGTATTTGCTCATTTAAAAATTACTTCTTCGATTTTATAATTTCCCAATTTTCAAATTTTTTTTTCAAAAATTTTTCGATTTCTATTAGGAGCATAGAATGACCGAGGAGGTATTTGCT
>JAPYYR010001851.1:0-13037 GCA_030523065.1 Aphidius colemani
TAAAAAAAAATTTTTTTTTTTTTTTTTTTTTTTTTTTTCCAAAAAGAAATTAGACTTATCGCAATAAATTTTATAAATTAATATAAGGAGACGGTCGGAAAATTGTATAAACAATCGCATAAAACTCTTCCGGTAGTTAAAATGAATTGTGATAAAAATAAATTTCACACTCAGTTTGTTTTGATTTTCTTTTTCAATTGAGAGAAAAAATATTTTAAACAATAAAAATAGAGCGCTATAGAGTGTTTGAGTTAAACTGGGGCACTATTGCAACATGGAAAATAATAGTTGTGAACAAGACACCTGTCTCAGTATAAATTTTCATTGTTGACATGATAGACTTTTCTTGTGTCTCTCATAGTGCATCAAGCTGTGCAAACCAATGTCAATCTGAGGACATAGAGAAGGCTTAGTCTGCAAGCTTTGGCCTCGGTCCCATGCCGGGGGATATTTTTTTTTTTTTTTTTTTTTTTTCAGACACATAACGAGACTGGAATTTTCAGGTAAACGGTATTTCTCACCTTTTACCCCAAAATATCGTAATATTATACATTCACAAGAGAAAAAAAAGAGCAGAAAAAAAAGAGAGACAAATCAAATGATGAAGAGGGGTTGTTATATGCGGCATTGTTAATATCCAAGACGAGAGTCTTTAGAGCTGCTTTAAGAATTAAGGGTGGAGAAAAGATAGAAAATGAAAATGTTAAATGCACACACACAAAAAAATGACTACCCCCTGCCAGGATTTTTCAAACAGGTCTCTATCATGAGGGAGGAGGAGGAGAGTTTAAACTTTAAATTTTATAAAACGTGCAGGATTGCGGCAAAATGTACGCGCGTGAGCCAACTCGTCTTGTCTCATCCAACTATACCAAGATTTTTTTTTTTTTTTTTTTTATGGTTCTCTACTTCAGCGGTGCTGATTTATGGACGGTAAAACAACATAAAATACCGTAAAATCTTGCCAGAGACGGGGAAGCTGTGTGAGGAAAAAAAATACATAAAAATCCTCGATGTCAACTTTTTATTTATTTATTTTCCTCAGCTTTGATATTTATATATAAAATTTTCATCGAAAAACTAATTAATTTATTTTATATTGTTTTTGGAAATTTTTAAAAAATTTGAAAACAAAAAATAAGCTAAATTTAATTTCAGGATAGTGAAATATATTTTTCTCAGATTAAAATTAAAAGAAAATTTTTAAAATAAAAAAAAAAGGTTTCTTTGGAGATGCTGGTGTGTTTCCATGATCGACTATGTGCCTAGACTATCGATTTCAACCCTCGTAAATAACGATTTCATTCCGGTCGATCCAACGACCGTCTTTTCTCTTCATGGCCTTGTTCATTATTCGACTTTATACGTCCATTTTCAAGGTATATTTTATAGCCCAATAGCTCGATCCCTAAACCAAGGGTGACTTTTTTAAATCCTACGTAAAGATTTTTTTATTTTAACTTCCTTTTTCAAGGCTCTTGAATAACCATAATAATCATACAATTTTTTAGTAAAATTGTATTCAATCATCTCTCGTAAAATATCAATAAAAAAATTAATTTCTATTGGATTTCAAGTGGTATATTCTTGGCAACAAAGAAAATCAAACGTTAAAATGTACTTTTATTCTTAATCCCGTGAGAGTTTCGTATACAAATTTTTTTTTATTTTTCATCCGATGCTCAAAAGATGAGCTTGCATTTTTTTTTTTTTTTACTCAAGTTTAAAATCCAAGTCTCTGAGGGTCAAAAAATAAAAAAAAACGAGGCAAAAACATGAAGATGAAACAGACACACCTCCTTGTTATCTGACGCAAGGCCGAACAAAATTCTTTTAAATAAAAAAAATTTATAAACTTTAAATAAAAAATAAATAAAAATGTTACTTTCTCAGCAATTTTTTCATTGCATTTTGCTCTTTTACAATCAATGGTTTTATATATTCCATAGCAAGTATAGAGTGAACATGCACGTGTTATAGTTATTTATGGGAAAAGAATAAAAGAAAAAAAATTGTATATACATAAGAAGGTGCTCACAAAGTGTTTGACAGGTCGTAACGTTAAGTGGCAACTTTAACGAGACGATGGATACTCGATAAATTGTAAGAATCGTGGCCCAGATGAAACGTGTGTTCTCGACACGTATTAACTGAGAATAGATGTTGATAGAGCAGGCTGGACACCCCTTCATCAATTCAAACGAAAGAACAAGGGTTATGAAACTTGTACATAAATTGTACATAATAGTATGCACAAAGACTTAACAATTCACGAAAAAATTCAAGTCAGCATATTTTTTTTCCCTTTGAATTGACTTGAGTCAAAAAAAAATTACAATAACAATTATATATCTTCAAGAATTCATTACAGATTCAATCAGTCCATGGATATTGTTTCGAAGAATAAAAAAAAACAGAGAGACGAAAAAAAAGCCTCTTCATTTCTGACTAAATTGCAATTTATAAAAAAAAATATTTCAAATAAACAGACAATTTATTTAAATAATAAATAAAAAAAATAAAATAAAATAAAATGTGTTTTTAATTAATTAATTAATAATAATTTTGATGTTGTAATGAATTTATAATTGAAAATAATAATCAAGTAATGATGCAGATATGATCAAAGACCTTTATGACGATGTCCCAACGTATTTTGATAACAGATATTCTCATTTCCCACAAGTATTTGAGCTTTGAATATTTTTAATTTCAATTTTCAAAATTCAATATTCATTCATTAATATATGGACACGATAAAGGATAATTTCTGGATGGAGATATGTATAGTTTCACATTGAAATTAATTTGAATCTGACATACGAGACCTGGGCATCGTAATATCGTATCATAACTCTCTGACTCTCTGACAATCGGTGCTTTGGGATTTATCTCATCTGCTGCACATATATATAAATAATACCCACACAGACACGTTAAATTTCAATTAACCCATCTCGCGAATACATTAAACAAACACACACACACACAATTATTATTTTGAGTTTATAAAAATTTTATCTTATCCATTTGTGTGTTGGCATAAATATATACAACCAAATTCAGTGCAATTAATTTTACCAAGAGATGTATGTACATGTCTTCTTGTGCATATATAACAAAGCAAATTGTGATTACGTCATTCATCAATGACATACTGCTCTGGGAATATTTCAAATCTTCTCTTTATGTGTATAATATTTTGTGGATTTGCCATTAGATTAATAACAACTTTTAGAAATTATTTCCCCGAATTTTATACGAAATTTCAAGAACAAATTTCTATTAAAATTGTTGATAAAAATAAGAAACTATTTGGCCGAAAATTTATCAAAAATTCAAACGAGAAAATTGTGATTAGCTGGGTTGATCTATTTTTTTTTTTGGATCACACAAAATGTCATTAGTACTTCGGAGAATTGAGCTATTAGTTGGTGTAAAATTATTAAATCTCAGTTTGGCATACATAAGGCTACCAAACATGTCATGATCAGTTAATGATTATAATGGTTATTATTGACTTGACTATACATCTAGACCATCAACTGCATCTCTTCATCTACATTGCTATATGATATTTATTGATAATCAATACAAGTGTACACGTAGATTTGATGCTACCAATTTGCGTAAATTAGACGATTCACGTTGTATATATACCGAGGGACATACACACCTAGGATTATCATCGATAATTTTGTGTTTAGATTGGATAACTATATGCTGTATTTACGATTATATCTCAAGTTCCACATTCTTGGAATAATTGCATCCATTTGGCTTCGATAGATATCGTATATTCACATCAACATCTCAATCAGATTCATCTAAAGATTTCTATTATTACATGTCTATTATATCAATTTATACAACTTTCATCTTGATTTTTTTCCTTTTCATAATAACAAACGACTTCTATAATTTTTAAATCCAATTATTATGATAAATTGAATTTATTTTTAACGATAAAAATTGTTCTAATGATATTTAGTCTCTTAAAAAATGGAATATATATTTTTTCTTTCGATAGATAAATTTAATAAATAAAAATAAATAAAATGAATAAAATTTACCGCGTTATTTTAATAAAATTTAAATTTTTCTACGAGCCTTTTTTTTTTTTTTTCCTATCGAACAAATGAAACAACATCATCGAAAAATCACTGCTATTTTGACTATTATTTTTATGAAAAATGTCTAATGTCCTGTTTAAATGTCCAACTGTTTTTTGTAGAAAGAATGATTTCTATTTTCTAGGGTGTCATACTGAATAGAGTAACACATATGACAACAATGATAAAATTTTATCGTCAACAGCAGCAGGTTTATTAGCCAAGCGTAAACAAGTTGACAATGAAAATATTGACTCAATAATATACACATATAGATATCGTACATTTGTGCAAGTGTTGAAATTAAATTGTGTATTGTCAAGTGTGTATATATCTATGTACAATGATATACAGAGAAACAGATGGACAACACATTTGATTTGGCCAATTTACCGCAACGGGTGGTCCATCAACAACCCCTCGATTATTTTGCCCTATTATATGTCTTATTTTGGTTTTGTATATTGCAACATCAGTGTCATCTAACATTAAATTATTATTTAATTTTATTATTCTTAATTACTCACCAACATGTCAATGCCGTATGACCACACATAAATTTCACATTGTCCGATAAACATCTCCACAATCGAATCTGAAACATAAAAAAATGAAAATTAGATATTTAAATTTTTAAATATAAAAAGGAAATTGAAAGATGTCGATAGATAAAAATAAATATATTAAAATGATAATCAAGTTTCCGATAAGGAATACATAAATAATTCAAATTTTGAGGATATTTTTTTCTATTATTTTTGATTTCGGGCAAAGGTTAGAAGGAAGAATTGGTATGAAGGATAAAACAAGGGGAGGATGAGCAAAAGGCACCACCATTGCACACGACTGACACTATCAATGCCATAAATACTAGAAGCCTCTGACGTCACTTTGCCCAGGGCCCGATATTATACTTTATCTCGAAACTAATTCCCGCGGCCAGATTTATTACAAGAAAGGGGTGAAAAAAAAAATCCGATTTCCTACCCTATCCCAACTCCCTATACATTTATTTTTTTTATTTTTTCATCTCTACTGTTGCCTCTTCTTTTTAATATTATTTTTTTTTCTATTCAAAACTTATCTCTGCTAATGTAAAAGTGCCGGAAAATTTTTTTTTATAATAAGTATAACGTGGTGAACTTGTTTTTCTTCATTGTCGTACCCAAGAAAAATACATAATCCAACTTTTTTTCTATTTGAGATGATGAAAAATAAAAAATATCTGCTGAACACATTTGCACACTCTTAATGTTCTAAAGTTTTTCATTATTATTTTTTTTTTTCATCGCCTTTTTATACAAAAAAAACGTGAATTTCACAAGTGAAATTTAAATTATTTATTTTTTTCGTTTGTTTATCCCTTAATTTTTATTTGTTTAATTTTGTGTTGTTTATGTTTTGTTTTTATGATTAGTTCTTTCCATTATCTTTGATTTTCTTTAATTATTTATTTCTCTATTTTGGGTGTTGTTATTTTTTGATTTTCGGTGCTCTTTGCGACCCTTTGCAACAAATGTATGTACAAAATGTACAGAGAGAACGAGGCAAAGAGTGTGGTACACCACGGTGCAATATATCAGAGAATCGCTGTTATCTCAACGAGATATACACCCTTGCCCGTTACTTTTTACCAAGCAAAATACACGCACGCTTTGGCTATGGCCTCAACACACGCTCTCATGGAAAAAGGTCATTTTTATGAGAAACGTGGCCACGGGCAACGCGCACGCCATATCACAATTTTTTACTTTTACATACATAAAAAATACTAGCTTGCGAAAAAAAAAAAAAATAAAGAATAAAAGTGTATATAAATATAAAACAATGTGTATATAATTTAATTTTTTTTTTCTTTTTAATTTATATATGGTTTAGAGGATTTTTTTTTTGGTAAAGATTTGATGATAAATTTTCTGGGATATGAAAATTTTTTATGGCATGTGTATTTCGAGGTAAAAGCTGAGAAACAAATGTAAATTTTAAACACAAAATTGTAGAACATATACATGTATAAGAAAATGAGAGGAAAAAACAGCAAAAGCCTGAGGCGAATAACATTTTTATTTTCTATTTTTATTTTACATCATTTTGTTTTTTTTCAGAAACATGGAATCATCCCCTTTGTAATTCACATTGCAGCAATGAATATATATGTATATGCAGATATTCGCATACATAGAAAATATAAAATAAAAATCAAGGGGATAAAAAAAATTGTACAACAGGAAAACTGATAACAAAAGTGAGATGAAATGAGCAAGTGAACATTGCATGTAAATTTAAAAAAATAAAAATAAAAAAAATAAAATCTACAGAGACAGACAAATAAAAAATAAACGTCATTATCTGTCCGATATTTTTCTTCATGACTAAATGAAAATTTTTAGCCAAAAATTTTAATTCAATTAACATAATTTTCGTACAAAATGAAAATGGCTGATGATAATTTTCAAAAAAATCATTTATAAATTATTTAAACAGAAGAATGACAAATAAACAATCAACATATTTCATTTGATTCAAATTATTTGTCAAAAATAGAAAAATAAAAATGCCCGAACAAAAAAAAAAAAAAGTATATTTTCAATCGTATTCAAACCATCGAATGTAAATTCGAGATAAACTGGGATTTTTAAAATGCAGTTATGAACTTGCGACCATAGAAACCTAATATCATTGTCAAAGCCACTCACAAATGTTCAGAATGTTGTTTTAATTGAAAAAATAATCAAACTGCGAATTTAAAAGTTGGCTTTTTTTATTTTTTTAAAATTTTTAAATTTATTTGTTTTGAATGTACAGGGAGAATTCAAGAGATGTCAGTTAATTGTCGTTCATTCGTCTACATCCTTTTCGTATGCAGTGCCAACAGATATTTTTAAAAAATAAAAATTAAAAATTACATTCATTTTTCTCTCTCAAATAGTCGCAATAGTCGGATAAATTTTGTTTGTCAAAGTAAATTATCAAGTCATTATACACCAAAAATATCATGTATTCTATTGATGACTAAACCGATCAGATTAAATTTTATCATCTCCAATAAAATACGAGATAAAATAAATAAAAAAAAATCTGATATTATCAGGTACAACATTTGCAATTAAACTGTACGATAAACTTGACGATCAAATAAACTAAATTTTCGTTGATATAATAACATGTGTTTCATTCAAAACCAGCTGATATTTAGAAAGGAAAAATATAAAAAGACAAAATCTCATGTCGCCTGTCTGGTTAAGATAAGATTTTTCTTTCTACCTTTTTATTTATTTATTTATTTTTTTTTTTTTTTTCAGATGGAAAATTCTCTCTCAGCTTATAGTTGGCATGGTTTTTCTGCTCCACATTGCCTACTTTTATTCTACGACAAGATCTTGCGATCTCACCACCCATCTTGGTGAAGAGAAAAAAAAATTTCTCAAATCTTTCAAGAGATCTTCAGTATACCGGACACCTTTTTATTTTTTTCTTTTTTTTTTTTGGCTGAGACATTTTTAAGTTTATTGTCTCAGATATAGAGTGTGTGTATTGTCAAAGTGGCAAATTGTCGAAGCACTAAAAATCTGTGTGTCTCCCTAAGACTGAAGGTGTATAGTTGCAGTAAAAAAAAAGAAAAAATTTACTGATGTGAAGATTTTAACCTCCTGCTGTTGAATATTTTAGGGATCAGGTTAATCCCCAAGTCCAAACAAAAAGAGTTGGCGCCGTAATAATAGGAGTGTACTTAATACCAATGTATTGTACATGGGGATATGACAATACATTGATGGATCCAACATTTACTAATCCCTGTAAACATTTATGCCTTTGGAAGATATATTATACACTTGGGTTTGTCTTAGATTTTCCATCATCGTCTCATTTTCTAGATGCTTGTCTTGACAAGTTGGACTTTTTGCACATATAATATATACATCTTCTCAGTTTACCAAAACCATTCGGACCATATACATTTTTCAAACAATAAATACAAGAATTTGTTACAATTATTGTTATGCTATTCACCCCAAATCATGGGGATGGTGGTCTAAAGTGAACAGGGCGTATTTTGTATTTTTCAATATAAAATTTTCGTTTTTTTCTCGATTTTGGGAAATAATTTTCAATAATGTCAATTTGAATATTATCAAATTAAATTTTTCAAATTACTTTTCTACATGTACCTATTGATACATTTTAAATAAAAATTAGCATAATTATTACATTATTAGTTGTAAATTACAAGAAGACGTATCAGGTGTCTCCAAATAGTAAGCAGCTGATGCACCTGCAAAAAGCCTTATCACAGCTCATAATACCCATCGTTCATTTATCGTCGCATACTCGCGACCTGCTCTCGATCGCACCTTGCGATTTATGTGGTTTTGAAATCTCCCTCTTATTATATGTGAAACCGCGATAATTTGAATCTCATAAATTTATTCCAACGGTTTTTATTATACCTCATTATTTTTTTTATTTTTTTTTTTTTATTACAAATATATATATATATGAAAAACAAAATGAAAAAATGAAATTTGCTCTCTGTGGTTTTTACATAAACTTTATTGACGAGGACACACGATGGCTTTTGCAGGTGGTAAGTAAATTAAACAAAAAAAAAAAAAAAAATTCTTCTACGATACTTGTCTGATATAGGTATATAAAATTATAATCTTGACTTTTGATAAATAAATTTAATCGCAATAAAAATTAACGATCAACGAATTTGATTAAAAAAAAAACGATAAATTATTACGTTTAATTATTATTGTTATTATTATGAAGTTTATTAGTTTTTAATTTTATATTTTTGATGTATCCACACGAAGTAGACAAGGGAATATATAAAATTTATTACAAAAAAAGGAAAAAAAAATATATTTAAAATGAGAATATGCACACACATCTTGCGCATGTATCTGCTCAGTTTACGGATCATGAACGTGATCCTCGTGCACGTCTATAATTATTTTGAGTTTATAATATATGAGAAATACAGATATCTTCATGAGCAAGGTTTCACCAAAAGTTTTCTGTTCTTTGTATATATTTAATAGAGAGATACACGTATTAACATTTAACCGCGCTCGATGTGTATCCCCAACGGTATCTTTATGGCTTATTGCAATCTCTGCAGGGCAATGTTGTCCACATTCATACACATGTATACATATTTACACACATATTTTGAAACACCTTATTTAAGTTCATAAAAATACACTTATCGACATTTAACTGCGATGCACAAAAAGTGTCGACGTATTGTATCAACTTAGTTTCATTTGAAAAAAATCAAAAAACAAAAATTTATCATAATATTATATTTTTCAAATAAATTGGTTGTTTTTTTATTTTTTTTCAATAGAAATTTTATAAATTTAATGAATTTTATGTAATTTATTCATTTATATTTACACTAAATTCATATTTTCAAAAAATAAATAAAATAATTCGTAAAAAGTAAAAAAAAAGCTCCGTTTGGGTGAGCTTTTTACTAATTTAATTGTTTGTTTTTTATTTTTTTATATGAACAAACTGTTCAATGATTTGAGTATGTATATTTTAGCTGATGAACGAATCAACAATAAACTCATTCAGTGATTCTTCATGGAAGCCATTATTGAATTCATTGAAGGGTGCAGGCAGGCAGGCAGACAATGAATAAACGAACTCTCCTTGTTTTCTCGCTCTCTATAATTCTTTTTTTATATTTTTTTTTTTTTTTTATTTTGTGAATGCTATCTGTGTATGTTTTATACCAAAGGGTTGAACGTGGCTCTCACTGTTTATCGTAGATTATAGATAATCTTTGTATCTGTGTGTCACCGAAAAGCACCAAGTGCTCCCACTGGTTCATTCTGGCTTTTCTCTCTTTTCATTTATGAAGAGTATAATAATACAATGTGCGAATGTACATGGCTATAAAATTTTTGTATGTATATTTTCGTGTTTATGTTGGTGGTGTATATATTTTTATAATAGTTGAGAGATGGAGAAAAGGACCAAGATCAGAGGAAGATACTTTTGTATTTCGCCATGTCATTTTTAAATCTAATGTGACGTCTGTGTCACGTACTCATTTGATTCAACGATATAATTTTTTTATTTTATTTATCATTTTTTATAGAATAAACAAGGCTGGGACGTTTGCCGGTGATTCTGGTTGTTCATAATAACCATTTCAACCTAGTTATTTTATTTAAATCATTGAAATGAACATATCCTAGATTTGAAAAGGGCAAATATTTGTTGGAATTGAATTTTTTAATTTTTTTTTTACTCATAAGCCTTCCCTTCCGAGATTCCGACTCAATTTTTTATAAATGCCTTAGCTCCATAAAAATTTTTTTTAAATAAAAAAGTCTTAGCTCCATAAAAATTTTTCTTAAATAAAAAAAATTGTTGGAGCTAAGACAATCATGAAAATTTCAGCCCAAATCCCGGAAGGGAAGGCTTATGAGCGAAAAAAAAATTTTTTATTTATTAAAATTTCGGCGGACTTTCTTTTTTTCTCGACGTTCCAGAGCTTTTCAAGTCGTTTGAGACAATAAAAAAAAAATTTTTATGGAGCTAAGACAATCATGAAAATTTCAGCCCAAATCCCGGAAGGGAAGGCTTATGAGCGAAAAAAAAATTTTTTATTTATTAAAATTTCGGCAGACTTTCTCTTTTTATCGGTTTCAAGAGCTTACAAATAATTTTATATATTTATTTTTTTTCAGTTTTATCTGTCGCCAGGCTTTATCTTCATTTTTTGAAAATTTTCTGTATAACGTTTTTTTTTCTCTACAAATGTAATTAATAATTTTATCTATACAAGTAAAAATAAAAAAAATAAAAAAGCTTTATCTGAGCTAAACTATTTTTCAAGTATCGTTGATTAGCTTGTGGTTTTTTTTACAAGTTGTTGAAATGGACTGAATCAACATTCAAAAAAGATATACTCATGTGTCAAGTGGATCCTTAAAATTCTCGAAATCATTAAACAACCAAACAACCGGAAACTAAAAGTTTTTTTA
The DNA here is from genome assembly GCA_030523065.1 of Aphidius colemani. Classification (NCBI taxonomy): domain Eukaryota; kingdom Metazoa; phylum Arthropoda; class Insecta; order Hymenoptera; family Braconidae; genus Aphidius; species Aphidius colemani. Next base: position 11,120 of record JAPYYR010001851.1, read on the forward strand.
TATATTTTTTTATAAACTCATCAATCATCTAAAAATTGATAACTTCCTTAATTTTGAAATCTTTTTCAACAAGCATCAAGACCTTAAAATCAATAATAGTTCTTTTCCATGTTTTAAAAAATATTGTCCGGAAGAAAAAAGATCATATAAAATATACGGATCCTCGTGATTGACTTGAAGAATCATTAAAAAAAAATTTGCAAGATATTTGATATAATCTGAATGTCAGTTTCACGGTGGTTGCAGTGGTATTTATATATATAAATTTATTTTCCAAACTCTCATAAGTCTTGTCTCGTCAGAGTGACGCCCAAGCGTCGGGCGCCAAAAAATCTTTCGTTGGTCAATTCTTAAAAAGGGCCTCAAAGTCTGATGCTCTCATATTAACCGCATAATATGGCATTAATATCATAAAACTCGCTTGATAAAACTCAATCAAGCTCCAGCCATTCCCAGAAATTTATTCAATATCAAACACCCCATTGTAAAATTCCCAAATAAGAAAAAAACCACCGCACATGCATATAAGCATACTATTCTTCAAATGAAACGACAGAAAAAAAATCACATCGATGCACAAAACTACTGGAGAATTTATCATACACATAGTAAACATAATATCTTGGAATCTAAATCCATGCAAAATGAATGTCATTGGATCCTAGGGTTAAGAAGGGCTTTTGGCTGCAAACCTCATACAGTTCATATACACATCAGTTGAAGGTTGAAGGTTCATCATACATTACAAGGGAAACTGACTATATGCTTGTCTGAATGCGGGGAGGCAGACGATGGGAGCAATAGTTTAAGCATAAATGAAAAAAAAAAAAAAAAATGTATAAAAATTGGATGCAGATGAGATCGTATCGTGATCGCGTAATCGGTGGATCTCGGTCAGGACAATACCGGGTGTTCTCCTCTGTTCGAAAACACTCAAACATTGTTTGACAATGAAAATAAAAAAATAAATAATAAACGGGCGACAGCTGTCCAACACTGTCTTCAATACATGCGTGTATATGTGAAAGTACATTTGCTTATATATCGAATAATCAACATGAAAAATAAATTATATAAATTATCATGAATGAAAACAACATGGAAATGATGATGAAAATGATGATTTAAAAAAACTACAATATTGTATCAACAATTTGAGTCTTTGAGACATCTTGAATCATCAAAATTATCAATCTAAAATCTAAAACCAAGCCACGTGCCTTGAAACGTTATTTATATATTTTTTTATAAAATTTTTTTCAACACGCCGCCTAACAAAAACCATGCTTGGACGTTGAGAGAGGAAATAAAAAAATAAAAAAAAAATGTTTTTTGAAGCCTATTGGGGGTCTATATGTGTCCCTCATAAAAACTGAAAATCCGCAGATCGGTAATTCGTGATAACTCAAAATACAGCTGGCACGCAGTTTTGTGGTGGTCACCCAATGTTCAACTATTACTGTGTCTATGCATGCAACGTGTTTTTCCTTTTTTTTTATTTTTTTATTCAACAGATTGAGAGACTAGATTATAGGCGTGATTGTGTGTCTCTCTGTGGTCCACCAGGCCACATTATTTTGACTATAAAACGACTGTAATTTTCAAACTATTGTTGAAGCCATTTATTGTTACAACAATATTTGACAATATGTGTTCATATATAGTGACGACATATTTTATTTTCTTTCTCAATTACAGCTTTTCATAATATATTGACAGAAAATCCATCATCTTGACAATTCAATTTGTTCCTGATTGTTGTATATACTCACAAAAATTTTGAGCTTTTATTTTGATATTTATTTATCATTATTTTTGTTTGCAATTTAAAAATTTATGTATTAATAATAAAACATACACTGCAGACTGATGAAAATACCATAAACTTTGAAAAATATAATAGTTGATTGTTTGAATT
>JAPYYR010001852.1:0-14659 GCA_030523065.1 Aphidius colemani
TTCACGAGGAGTCGATATAACTACTATTCTCAAATAATAAATGATGAATAATTGTGCACATAACACACCGACGCATTGAAATTTTTAATTCATCAAGTTGTTAATGAATATTAAATGAGTATTAAGCAAACAAAATTGGTTAAATTCAAACAAAAGTCTACATGATAAAATTTTAAAATTGTATTCAATAATCATCATAAATCGAGTAATTTAATTATCGTAAAAATAAGTTTGAATATTTCAAAGCTTGCAATATGTTTTCCAGGTAATTTTCCTTTTTTTTTTTAAATTATTGATTTTAAAAAAAAGTCATTGGGTAATTTGTGTCAATTTTAATTAAAAAAATTAAAATACAAGAATTAAAGTTGATAATTATCACAAAGATATCTCAAGTATTTTTACTTTTTTTCAATTCTAAAATTAAATTTAATTAATTAATTAAAAGATAATTAATTTATATTTTTTTATTTTAAATTCAATTTAATTTTAAACAAGTCAATATTTGATAAATTTTGAATATTATTCAATTATAATTTAAATTTTTATTGTTAAATTCTTGACCCTATAGTTTGGCGCCTTTGAAAATCTCGGAGCTTTAAATTTCCGATTCAACAAAGATTCAGCTCAGTTATCCGTGGCACAAATGTTCAACTTTTATATATATTGAACAATCTATTCTGGCTAAGAAGCTTTACGAGGCACTTGCCCAAGTTCATTAGTCGTGACTCGAGCTTTTTCACATTCTACCTCGTAACACTACCTAATTTTTTTCTTTTTCTCTTTTATTATCTTCTCGTAATTCTTTATTCTCATCAATTTTTTTTTCTTTTTTAAAACATTGAAAATCAAATGACATTTGATATAAACTTTTAACACGAAAACTACATTTTATAATTTTTTTTTTTGTTCATTTTTAAATTGTTTTTCATTATTTTATTTTATATTTTTATCTGACAAAAATTTTTGTAAATGACATATATTTTTCTTGTTTAATTGAAAATAAAAAAAAAAAAAAGAAAAAAACAATTTGTTTGAAAGAATAATATACGTCTTCAACGTTTGTTTGATGAAATCACAGTTTGTCAAGTGATTGATGTTTATTTAGGTATGCAAAGGAATAGAGAATTGGATATTCGTGATTCAATGTTTACAACATTGAGGTTTTCAACATAGTTTATATTTACAAAGTGACAAGTTTGATAGATGAAATAATGCACAGTTGGTATATACACATTTATAGTTGGATAAATAAATGGATAAGAGAAAAGTGTAATTAATGTCAAGTGGTCAATGATCAGAGGCTATATAATGTTCAGTAAAACTTTATCAAACTAATGAACATTAAAGTTGTTCAAGAGGTAGACAATCAAAGAAACTTGCCTCCATCTTTATTCTATTCTATTTTTTTTTTTTTCACACAATTTCAATTGGCGAGATCCCAAAATCTAATCAATTTCGAGTTTATATATGTGCGTTTCGTATACACACAGACACATTTTAGTAGTTTCTTCAATATCTGTGTGTAAAATAAGGTTTTGAATTTCCGGTGTCTGAGGCAATCCTTTTGTTGTCAAGTAACCGGATACTACTGTGAATTTTACTCAACTCATTTTTATCACTAGATGTATATTTTTCTTCTTTTTTTTTATTTTCATTTTCACATTTTTATCTCGTTAGTCATTTATCTTTAATAATAAAGTAAATCTATTTATATCAAATTGAAGGCAAATGTATAATGAAATTACAGAAATTTTTTTTTCAAATGCAAATTAAATTGGTAAATCTAAAATTTATAAATATATAATTGTTTGAAGATAAAATATAAATGAAAAAAGAAAAAAAAATTTATACCATGCATGATAAAACATAGTTAATTGTATTACCGAGGCCATTCAAGTGGGAAAAAATTAAATTTTTTTTTTTTCAAATATGAGTGAATAAAAAACTCAACAATTCTGCTCAACAAATTTAAGTATTATTTATAGATGAACACATAAAAAATTAAAAAGCTTGATCGAGGAAAAAAAAAAGTAATTTTAAAATTAATCAAGCGTTATTAACAGAGTGTTTGAATGTAAAGGTTGTTCGGTGAATTTATGTGGATTAATTAATTAACGCTTGAATGTGTTTAGAAATTAAACGCTTGAGCTAATTATTTATATTTTTAATATACAACCTCTGCATTATTACGATTTTAAAAATATCAATGTCATCAATATTTAAAATTTTTAATGGAAAAACAATGATAATATTTGTTTCACAAACAAATAAATTATTAAAAAATTCATCTTTGATTTTAACTACGATTAATTAATAATATCAAAACACTCTAAATACATGCTTATTTTAATTTTGTAAATTTATTTTAATATAATATGAAAAAAAAAAACTTTAATTTCCCCGTAAATATATGAAATACATGACTTTATATTTTTAATGGATAAAAAAAATTATTTCGTGAGTAATACGTAGGAAGAATATTCGTTTATTAAATAAATATTTGTTAATATTGTAAATTTAAAAAACAAAAAAACCTAACAAGCGCTATTTATAATGAAAAAATGAATAAAATAAAAATTTTTATTACAAAGTAAACCCCTCCGGCAATATTAAAAATATAAAAGCAATTAAAATAAAATTAAAATATAAAATTACATAAAAAAAAATAGCCCTGTTATCAATAAAATAAAAAATAAATGTTTATTTAGAAAAAAATGAAAATATTTTCGTAAAAAGGTCCAATGATTTGTTTTCTCTTTAAAATTTATTGCACAATAAAAAAAAATAAAATTGATACATCGAGAAACAATAAAAATGAAATAAAAATTAGATGATTATTTGAATTTTTAGAATGTGAGTCTCGTAGATGCAATCAATCTCGTTCCACATTCAAGTGGTACTTTGGCTTGAATGTTCAACGAGAGAGTATGCGAAAATAACTGTAATATGTTGCAGAAAAATACAGAAAAAAGAGAAAAGAGAAATAAGGGAAAAGTTAAAATGCTTTATATACTATAACATTGTGTCAAGGCCTCCACAGAAACGTTAAATAACCAATAAACTTTCTACAAATGTACATACAATAATTCATATGCAAATATGCAATTTTCATTGTAATATTCTATAGCCTTCTATGGTTTTACACACGACATTGCCAAGAACATAAACGCACGTACAAAATATCTAGGGAAAACCGAGAAAACTCATAACTAAACATTTTTTTTTTCACAAAATAATCCTAAACACATTCAATCAAAATTTATTACTTTTAAAATAAAAAAAAAAATAATTCAATAATATTTCATACGATTAATTTTACATAAATAAAAATATTTATATATTTTTTTTTATCATAAATAATTCAACAATAAATTTCAGACAGTCAAAATATCATTTTTTTTCTTTTTTTTTCAATCAAGTAATTAAATTAATATCACGATTTGAATTTATAGACCCACTAGCCCATAAATTTTCATAGCAAAATGAAAAAAAAGATATGGTTATTTGGGTTTTTTTTTCTTATCATGAGGTCCATTGATCGGAATATCTTTCCGGACACAAAACCTCCATAAATCAGTTGATCCAAAAACGTAATGTTCAAGTTAATTCACGCTTGATACTTATCATGATGTAGATTGTAGAAAAAAAAAAAATAAAGAGTAAAATTACGAGGGTTTGACGGAGTAAGTAAGTATAAATTGTACATCACAATCTAACGCTCACAAGCCTTATTCTATTATCCATATATCATAAATATAAATTATTTTTTTATCATGCTTTTTGTAACGTCTAAAATCCAACCCAGCTCAAAATAGTGTGAGTAAAATGGCAAATGCTACTTTGGCTTGTCTCCATGAATATCTAATTTTTTATTTTTCCCAACACACAAATATTTTTATCCGGTTTATATATTTTTGAGTGATCGAAACATAAAATTCCAAGGATTATATATGTAAAATCATGCACTCATACACGTCCTATACTTGCAGCAATGTACTTAAGGATTATATGATTAATATATTGCCGGTTGGCTACATAAAGATGTATATGTTTGCAGTCTAACCTATGCGTACTGATAATAAATTTGTTTATGATGTCGTAGTGCATCCATTTTGTTAAATATTTACTTGGAGCTGTGTAACATCATACAGCTATTCTATGTAGTTCAACACTTTTAGCAATGCCTCGATATGTGTGATTACATGATGGCTTATATTTTACATATTTGAATTATTATTCTAGTTTTAAGACAACATGGGAAGCATGCCAATTTTCATGATATTTTATCAACATTTTAACGACTTTTATTAGATCAAAATTTTACTAATTTTCATTTTGATCATTAAATTGGGCTTGTATGTTTTTGGGTATTAAAACACAGCCATTTGGGGAATTGAATAATCTTGGATAAACTTTGCCTAGGATTTTCATCTTAATGAATTTGATAAAACTTTTAAACAATAATTTTGAACATTGTAATCTCTCAAAGGATTTTTTTGTTTTTTTTTTTTTATATTTAGTCTAATAATAATTGTTAGCAATTTTTTTAATTGATAAAATTCTTAGAATATTTTGGGCTTCAATTAAAACTGGCAATTTATAAACTTTTTCAAAGATTTGCAGAAAAAAAAAAAGCCAAGAATAACGTTTGTTGAAGAATTTGGTAGTAAATTTTTTAGAACTTGAAGTTTAAATGACTTGAATCGATTCTGTTTAACCAATAAAAGAATAAATATATAAAAATAAATTATTGTAAACTCACTTTTGCTGCAGTGTTTCATCAGTTTGTCCAATTGAAATTTACAAAATCTGCAACAACATAAAAAAATATAAAATTAAATAAAATTTGCAAACAAAAAATGTAAAAGTAATCTTTAAAAAAAAGAAATAAACAACATGAAGAAAATATTTATGACTTTTATATGAAATGGTCAGCTATAATCTTTGAAAAATATATTTAAGTATTTTTATAAAATAAAATTTTACTACGAAAAGCTCAATTTCTGTGATACTTTGAAGTTGACACAAAACACACATATTTTCTGTGATTTTATTTACACAAACATGCATACACAAATACGTCTATGCTGTAAACGTTTATTTTTTTTTTCTTTTTATGTATATTATACATTTCAAACGGGTGATGCTCAGTAAGTTTAATAGCCTCTTTGGAAGCCGAGGCCCGAAGAATTATAAAGGACACTTTACGAGACTTGGTAACCTCTATCACCACCACCATCAACGTTACACTTAAATCCAACAATCACCCTTGCTACTGTGCGATAAAAATATTAAATTTAACCTAGTTTCTTTTTATATATTATTACATACATAAAACTGCATCTTTTGTATTCATTTTGATACTACATCATAACAATTTCAAACTCCTTTTTCTTCATATTGATTTCTTATGATGAATTTTTCATATTTCAACGTCTAAAATCACTCTACTCGTAAAAAAATTGAATATATAATTTTTAACTGCAATATCATTTCTATATTTCAATAATTTTTTGGTACAAATTTTTTTTTTCATTTGATATAACTTTTTTTTTTGTACATAAAAACATGAAGCACGAATTCATAAACGCAGATATAAATGTGATGTAACATGATGATGAAGGAAAAAAAAAAATTATAAATGAAAAAAGTACACAGAGAAAAAAAAATAATAGTAAAAAAGATAATGAAAAAAGTATTTCTCGGGTATATAGCCCTTAGCGAGTTTTTGTGTTGGAGTTCTTTTGATGTTGGACAAACGACTTGCTGATTCAATTATGTTGAATGTATGCTAGAGTATGAAATACATACCAAGACTTTTTTTATTTTTGTTTTACGAAAAGAATAACTGACAAAATGCTCATGGCATATATCTGTATATTAATGCATAAAAACACAAATTAGTTATAGTGTTAGTCGACGCGTCTGACCATTCGTCTACTTGTATCCCTTGGCCATGAGATCGGACTCTGAATTATAACGAGTTGAGAAATTAAACTGCCAACATTTTCACAGGATAAATATATATATTTGTAAATTATTATGTTTATTTTTTTAATTTTTAATTGAATTCTATATATTCACTTTTTTAATTGGAAAGTTTTATTATTGTAAAAATAATAATAATAAAAATCAGTTGAATAATTTAATAAAATGGTATAAAATATTTTTTATAGATTTGTTAAATTTAAAATTGAAATGTAATTCATAAAGAATAATTTAATTAAATGATTTGTTATGTATAAATATTGGCAATTTATTTTTAAATTTAACTTTTGAAATTAATTATTTTAAGTACTTTTAAGGTGATGACTTATTGAAAAAAAAGTCAACTGATTTTTAACATTTAATTATTTAATCTATAATTATTTTTGATAATTAAATGAATTGGTAGAATATTTTTAGTATTAATTAATTGAATTTATTATTAGTCTGATTATTGGAAAAAAGTAATTTTACGATAAAATTATAATATGAAAATTGGCAATCCGCATTAGTAATATTTAATTATTTTTTTAATTTTTTATCTTCTAAATTATAATAATTAATTCAATAGTTTAAAAGCATTACTTTAACTTTACGAATAATTATATTTAGATGTTGTTTGATTACTAGAAGCATTGTATCATGAAATTTTTGTTGAGAAATATTTTTTTCGACTATGATGACTTCTGAAGAAGAAATATTTTTATCAAAAAAAATACAACAGAGTGTCCCGTTTATTAAACAACATAATTTATTATACAAAAATTGGCAATAAAAGTTTTCAAAAAGTATTATTATCTTTTTCAAGATTTAAGAATTATTATTATATCAAAACGATTGTTAATTTTTTTTTAATACTTTATATTGTCCTTTTGTAAAACGCAAGTTGCAAGTATTTTCAATAAAAATATATCATTGTGTACACATAAAAATAAAAAAAAAATAATAAAATATAAAAACCGATAAAAACAGATTATCCATATCATTTCTTTTTTTTTTTTTATCAAGACTACACCGATTGGAGGTCATTTACAAAAGTTACATTTATCCATATAAAACCTTTATATAATAGATAAAAGCGGCCATAAAAATGAAAAACAAAAATAAATAAATAAACAAAATTGGCTATTGATAAAATGAAAAAAAAAATAAAATCATCACTTATTTTATCACAAACAAAACCAATGATTATAAAAATTTATAAAAAAAAATAATAAAAATCAACTAAATTTACATTCAATCGATTTTTAATATAATCATTATCTTTTATTTGACAGAAAAAATAAAATTCTGAGAAACTCATTAATACATAATCAATATTGTTTTTAATTATATATAAAAAAAAAAATATATATCCAATATAAATTCTTCAATACAAAAAATAAATTAATTAAAAAATAAAATTATTTTTTCAGGTCAATTATTTATATATATTCTTGAAATATATAAATATAAATGTCAATAATTTTAACATCTTTTAAATTTGTCTGTTCCATTTTTATTTAATTATACTTTTTTTTTAAGCTCACGATATTTATTGCCGTTAAAAAAAGATATACATTTGTTGAAATGATGATGATCATTATTATTGATGAATAAATATAGACGAGATAATAAATGAAAAAAAAATTCTGAAGAGGAAGTAAATTATATTCCAAGAAATTACAGTGACTCTGTACTAGTTTATATAATGATAGTCATTACAACTGTATTGATTATATATTTATGTGAAAAAAGATAGAGACAATAATACTTTTTATTCAATGAAACAGGTACATTAAAAATAAAATAAATTTTACCAAGAAATTTAATGGAATGGATCGACTGTCTGTCGCCATAGAGTCGTGTGACATGTGACATCTGTTCACTTACCATTGAATTTTCATTCTTTATTTTCACCTCGATACAATTCGCATACACAACTTAAATTTTATATATATATATTTCATTTATTTTTTTTTAAACTCATACAGATCGATGAAAATATATCCTTATGCTGCGTGTTGGAATTGTAGTAGTACCACATGACAGAAAAAAAAATTGTAAAAAAAATAAATAAAAGAATGGCTTCAAGTGAAAATGATGAACCGTAAAAGATAAACTATATTTTGGGATAAAAAAATACTCGATGCAATAAAAAAAATATTAAAAATATCATAAATTATTGTGCAATACTAAAATGAGATAGAAAAATATTTTTCAATTGAATTTAATTTTTCTAATAAATTGAAAATTCATATATTTTTAATGATTAGAACAGTTTTTTTTGCAAACAATTAATTTAATTGTTAATTAAATTAAGATTAGTACAAATATTCTACAAATTTTCTATAAAAAATACTAATTAATTGATAGAAAAAAACTTTTCTATGAAAAAAAGATAATGAATTTTTCATTTGGTGGTTTTATTTTATTGATTAAATTATTTTCATTAATATAAAATGGATTTTAAATTGAAAGGTAGCAAAAAAAAATAGAGTAAAAATTAAATGAAATAAATTTAAGATGCGAATAGGTTTATAAACATTCACTTTAAGTTGAAAAAAGTAACTTTATATAGTCAAAAAAAAGCCACATAAATAAGGTTAGTTGGATAGGCGGACTACACAAAGGCATTTTCAACTTTTTGGGTGTTTTTTTATCAAGTAGGTATATACTATTTTATTGTACATAAATATATCTTTGTGCTTCAGGCTATGTTTTCTTTTCATTTGAGAAAATTTATCGGCTGCCGAGTGCCTGCCACTATTCCACCAAGATTGAGAGTTGAAATGAGAGTGAAGAGGAGTAAGCAGCAATCAGGATGTTACGATAAAAAGACCAAAGTAAAATATATCTATACATGCCATGTGTATGTGCTTTTAGTGAAAAAAAAAATATATATAAATAAAAAAATGCAGATCCAAAGGGTCAATGTCTGAAGGGTAAAAAAAACCCTGGCAAAAAAATTACAATTTGTTTATTTATTTTGTCGTCAAAAATTATTTCTTTTTTCTGGTCTAAAAATTTTTTGAATTTATATTTGTCAAAATGATATAAAACGAAAAAAATAATTAACTAGGTCGTTCTTATCAAGACAGATATTTCAAAATTGTAGAGGAAAAAAACCGAAAAAAATAAAATATTTGAATTGATACGTTGAAGTAGATGAACTTTCAGATAAAAAAATTTTATTCCCGATTCTAAATGATCTCACTTAACAGTCATCGTTCAATCGTATAAGATCGTTGATTGCTTTTTTTAGTTTTTAAATTAAAAATGTTTAAATATTTTTTGATAACATTATTACTAACTGTATCGGTTAATTGTCAAATAGAACATAAACTATTTGATTTTAGATGTGCAAAACCAAATTATATTTGTCAAAATGTAAATAATTTTAATTCATGCGGTATCAATGGAAATTATAATGAAATTTGTCAAAATATTATTTCAACCAACAACAACTCGGATGATTGTGAATTAAACAAAGATAATTATGATCTTTTTTGTTCGAATCAAAATATAGTTAAACAATGCCAGGTAATAAAAACATTGTTATTTATTTTTTTTATATTCTTTGTCAGTAAAATACTGATCAATTAATGCGTTATCTATTTTATTTTATTTTTCAGCGTTCATCATTTTGTGAGGCTTACTATCACTTCAAGGAAGGTTCAGCTGGTTTTAAAAAATATATTGAAGAGCATAATCACATTCATGATGGAGGAATACAAATTGACGTCAATAAAAAAAATTAATTATGTTCAATAACTTTTAATGGAAAGTTTTCAAGTTTAGATTATTTTTTTTATCAACTGATAAATTCGTCAGGTCGTCATAACCATGATTTAAATAGTGGATTATAAAAATAATGATTAATTGTCTTTTAAACTAACAATGTCTTTGATTATTCTTGTAAAAATTCAACGAATAAAAAATAAAATAAATGAAATTTGAGTTAATGATGTGTTCTATTTTCATTGTGCTGATATTCGAGATATATTTGAAATTAAATAATAATTATATTTCAAATTTATACAATGTCGTATCGAATAGTTTAAGATAATAAATTATTTATATTTTCTTATTGTTAGTTCTAAAAATTCATTAGCCTATATAGTTTTCGTTATATTTCTCTTTGAATATTGCTCGAATCATCTTTCGTCATTTATAGACTAAATAATAACACGAAAATTTTTATTTTTTTACCAAATCTAAGGCTTATTGAGATTCATAATTTGCGTCTAATACAAATTTTCTATCTTAATTATTATGAAAGCTGTGAGTGATCTTTGTAAAACATAATGATAAAAAAACAAAAATGCTATGTTTAGAACTATACGTGTCTATCCCACTCCTATAAAATAGATAAAAGACATCGCAGTTGACAATAGAAACTAATTGGTTGATTTAGAAATAAAACTCATCAATTCTGTCCATAAATTATCATTTTTTTTTCCTGTTATTAATTTAATATATTGATACGACACTCACTCATCAATCATCTTCTAAACTAATAACACGTTGTTTTTTTTTTTTTTCTTCAAATTAAAAATGTTTAAATATTATTTATTTACATCATTGATAATTGCAGCGGTTAGTTGTCAAATTAAAAATAATTCATACAATGAAAATTGTACAAAGCCAAGTTACATTTGTGAAAGTATAAAAAATTTTAATGAATGTCTATTGCAACATGATCGATTGAGCTATGATAAAGTTTGTGCAAATGTTATAACAATCAACAACTTACATGAATGTGAACTGGACAAAGATAATTATAATCGTTTTTGTTCGAATGATTTTAAAGTTGAGCAATGCAAGGTAATTAAAAATCCATTATATTTTGATTTTTTCAACGAAATATATTTATTTTATTCTTTTTCAGTAAAATAGTGATCAAATAATGTGTAATTTTTTTTTTTTAGCGACAATTATTTTGCGATGCTTATTATCACTTCAAGAAAAATTCAGCACCACATGAAAAAGACATTGAAAAGCACCAAGACATTCATGATGGAAGCATAAAAACATTTTAATATGTTCAATAATTTTCCATTTATTTTCCATATATTCAATTCAATTTGTATTTCAAGTTTAGATTATTATTTTTTTTTTTTTTTAATCAATAATTTTTTCTTCAAAGTAAATTATCTGTATGGCTATAATGATAAATTCTAAAAAAAATTACTAATATTCTTTCAAACTGGTCACGTCTTTGTAAAAAAATAAAAAGAAAAATAAATGAGATTTTAATTAGTCATGTGTCTTCTTTCAAGGGCAATTGATAAAGTCTAAAAATATTTTATTAAATAATATTCAAATATAATAATTATATTTAAAAGTTTTAACATATTAAAATTTTTTTTTTCAATTCGTCATTAATTTTATCAATTTATTATATTTTTTTATGATTATTTGAATGTTTTTTTTTTTTTTTTTTTCTATAGAAAAATACACGTAACCCATTTTTAAAATTGAAAAAAAAAGTAACACAGTTAAATTTTAATATCCAAACCAGCCGTTTAATTTTGTCCGTCACTCATCGGTTCCAATTTGCTAAACGCCATAGTCAGAAATACCACGTAACTCTCTCATTTCCTCGCTATAAACTCAACTCGTCTATTCTCCAACTTGTATATTAACATGATTTTAAAGCTATATATATTAATTATATATATATAGTGAGTACCCAACTAAGCGCCGATGGGTATTCATGAACAATTCGTCATTCCTTCGCCTTCAACTCAACATGCCATGAACTAGATCAAAAAGCTTCACTTATTTTACCTCCTATCACTTACAGGAACAATGTAATTTCAAAACTGTTCACATTAATATACAACGATTTTAAACACCACACAACTACGTACACCTATTTAATTATTCATTTATTTATTTATTTTTTACAAAATAAAATTATGTCCAACTTTTAATATGCTCAATTTACTTTTAATTTCAATTGCAAATTTATTATATTTTATTTAGTTTAATAATCAAATTAATTTAAAAAATAATTTATAATAAATTTTTTGTTGATATTTTTATCTTTTTCATGACTATCGCTGTTTATTTTTATAAATTTTTACTTATTTGTTAAAAATAATATATAAATTGTTTTTTGACCTATAAATACCAAAATTACTTGATAATAATCTTGAGAAAAAAAAAATCTATTTCTATTGAATAAATAATTTAATTAAAATCATGAAATATATTTTTTTTATTCTTATAATTTGTATATATAAAAAAGTCTCTATAAAAATATCAAGATGGCAAATACTTTCTCATTTTAGCCCGGCAAAGACAAATAAGTGACAATTACATCGTAAATTTGTTTACTGATTTTGCAAGAAAGATAGTTTTTTTACCCATTAATATATGGATATTTCATGTGAGTGTAAAAAGACTATATGTATTTACAGTTGTGTATCTGATTCAAAACAAGTATCACGTAGTTCTTGATGCAACTGTTATTTACTTTGGAGTGAAACCCAAGTTTGGCAACAGTATGACAGTGTTATATATCTTGGTAGTAAAACGTATTTCTAAAACCTATACACATTAACTCAGTAAAATTGTAGAGGTAAAATTTAACCAACAAAATAGATGGTTAAAGGACACCATTATGTAATACACATATATATTATACTGAGATTTTCTCCTCCTAAATTACGAGGATCCAAAATTTTCCATTAAATTCAAAACTTTCATTATAAATTGATAGTTTGAAATTTCTTACGACATGTTTGTAACACTTTATTACTTTTGTTAATATAAAAATTCAAAAATTCACGTATTTATAATTCAATTAAACTACAAGTACAGTTTTTTAAATAATAAAATTATTAATTTAATTGATGAGCGTGTTATACCGATATAAGTGAAAATTATAAAATAAAAAAATATAAATTATTCAAGTGTAGGTGTGTCGGTTTTAGGAAAAACCATTAACTTTTATGTCATATATTTTTAACAATGTGTATACAATAGGCAAACATACAAGGATAGTATCACAAAATTACCCCAAAACTTGGATAATTTATATAAAGTCTAAAATCCATTGGGAATACGCTGGGAATATCAAGGTAAGTTTAAATTTTACCCGCAAATATTTAAAAAAATAAAATAAACTTTTAAAAATATAACATAAAATTTAATTAATTATTTGATAATATATATTGATTGGATATTTTAAATTTTTTAAAGCAATTTAATGAATAATTTATGGGAGATTTGCAAGAACGAGGGTAGACCAATAACTAATTGAAAGTTTCATCAGGTTTCATCAGGCATATGTACATGGAATATATTTTATAGATAATATTTGGGATTTATTAGCTTGTCATGTGTAAATACTGTAGGTGCAAAAATATATATATGACACATGAAAATAAATGATACTTGATATGTGTTGAAAATAAATATTGCTGTAATTAGTTGTACTTTTGAGCATCGGGTATCTAACCACATTCAACAATAGCCCCAATCCTCATTCATTTGTGTACATTTTAATGGTTACTCAATTGATAAATTAATTTTAAAATGAAAATATTTTTCAAAAATTAAAATAATATTTATGTTAATTGATAATTAAAAAATAGTTATGTAATTAAAAGTTATTTGAAAATAAATTGATAATTATAATTTAAAAAATTAATTAAAATAATTTATATTATTGTAGTATTTGATGTTTTTACGAGTTTTTTTTATTGAATTTGTTGCATGAATGATATTATTTTACTTGAAAAATATCGTAATAAAAGAAAGTTTGAGTTTGTTGATATTTGAGGGTTGCTTTATACGAAAATAAAAGGAAAAAAAACATTTGATATAAAATAAAGAATGAAAATATAGATGAGAGTAACGAGAAAAAAAAGTAAAAAAGAAAAAACTAACTGAGTCTGTAAACGAATCAGTTTGTTCAAGTTTCCGGTAAACTTTCACATACCAAAAGTGCACTAAAAGTGCATATACATTTGTCCAAAAATAATATATATTGACCAAACTGAAATTCTAGATTTTAGCACTAGTGTTTTTCTATAATTTTTCTGAAATCCCTCAAGTTGTTTTTCAACCGCACGAGATGACAATTTAAAAAATTGTCATGATAAAAAGTATTTAAATTAATTAACTAATAAATATTTTAAAATAATTTGATACTTTGCTTTAAATTAGTTAATATTTTCTTGTGTGAAAAATTTAATTTGTTATTTAAATAAATCAATATTTTAAATTAAAAATAAAATCTACGGCATAATTATTGGGAGAGACAGTTGTACTAATAAGTTTTTGAAAAAAAAATTTGAATAAACAAGATAAGAAAAATAAATAAAGAGTATTTAAATTATTATATTAAAATGAATTGATTGAATTTTTATATCAAGTCAATTTGTATTTTTAATTGAATATTAAAACGACTCTCATTTATTAATCCTCTTTAAAACTGATAAGTTGCTTTTTTTAGCTTTTAAATTAAAAATGTTTAAATATTTTTTGATGACATTATTACTAATTGTATCGGTTAATTGTCAAATTGGACATAAAATATTCAACTTTAGATGTACGAAACGATATTATATTTGTCAAAATTTAAATAATTTTAATGCATGCGGTATCAATGGAAATTATAATGAAATTTGTCAAAATATTATTTCAACCAACAACAACTCGAATGATTGTGAATCAAACG
>JAPYYR010001853.1:0-12939 GCA_030523065.1 Aphidius colemani
AAATAACTATAGATAACGCTCCAATATTATTATTGAATTATTGAATTCAATAAATTTAATAGCTAATTTTTTCTGTCATGTTATCTTAAAAATTTTATTATAATAATTTATTTTTTTAATTTATTAATTGCAATTATATATCTTTTTATTTCGACTGATATATGATAGAAGATTGTATACATTTTCTACGGATGTTTTTTCGTTTTTGTTTAAAAAAAAAAACATTAAAACACAATTAAATAAATAAATAAAGTCAAATTAATATTATATATATGTTTATTTTCATTAATTATTTATTGTAAAAAATTAAACAAACAATTAGACGTCATTTTCAATTTTATTCATATAAAAGTTGATTAAATACGATAAAATCCGACTACATTTTCAAGCGAAAATTTGGGCGGATTTATTAGAAGCGCATAATGAGTGAGTAGTAATTTGAATTACTACTCACTTGTCTGCGCGCCTGGTCCTCACAGCCAAATTTCCTTCAATTTCTGCCTTGTGCTAGTGGCTGTGTTAAAGGCAAAAAAGCGTCAAAAGAATAGTATATATTATTTGTTAATAAAAAAAAAATACATTTTTCATTAATTAATATTATATAACATTAAATATTAATATTTAGCATTGAATAAATATATATTTATTATTATTTTATTATTTTTAACAAATACTTAATTTATAAAATTCTATTTCTTTTTTATTATTCGTAAAAATGAAAAACTAAATAACGCTCCAATATTATTATTGAATTATTGAATCATTGAATCCAATAAATTTAATAGGTAATTTTTTATGTCATGTTATCTTAAAAAATTTATCATAATAATTTATTTTTTGATTTATTAATTACAATTATATATATCTTTTTGTTTCGATAGATATGATACAAGATTGTACACATTTTCCACAGATGTTTTTTCGTTTTTGTAAAAAAAAAAAAACATTAAAACACAATTAAATAAATAAATAAAGTCAAATTAATATTATGTATATGTTTATTTTTATTAATTATTTATTTTAAAACATTAAACAAACAAATAGACATCATTTTCAATTTTATTCATATTAAAAATTATCGTTGATTAAAAACGATAAAATCCTACTAAGTTTTCAAGCTAAAATTTGGATTTCTTTTTTAATATTCGTGAGAATAAAAAACCAAACAATGCTCCGACAAATTTTATTTGTAAATGAAACAAATTTTATTTGTAAATGCCATTCCTAATGTTCATATTTTTGGAGAAAAGTTTATCAAAGTATCGTTTAATTAGGTCATTTTACCTGATGGTCATTAAAGAGTTGCGAAGAAAATCACAGTGTCGTATTTAAAAAAAAAAATATATTTATTTATCTGTAAATTTTCCACAGAAAAAAAAAAAAATTTACTCAACTTTTTCTTTGATTGTAAAGTAACTCAAATTACCCTGTACTTTTGACTGATTTTTTTTTGTACAATATTTTTTTTCTACTACTTATAATGAGGAGAGACAGAAAATTCTACACCTCGAAAACTTCATTCTGACATAATTTCGATTAGTCAAGAGAAGCTCACACACAATTTCCTCAACAAAAGTATTATTATAACAGCAAAAAAAAAGAATAAAAAAAATTAGCATCTTAACCGAGTTTAAATGAGTAATTTAATAAGTCATTATTGAGATATGTAACTTGGTTATTGCTTTTTGAAAATACAAAGACGAATAAGAAACCGACAATGACGACAAGTAAATATCTTTAAATGGACAAAAAAAATATAAAAAAACAGAGTATCTAACAATACAATAACTAGAGCGAGGTTCATCCCACGTAAAAAAGAATTAATTTTATATTTGTATTACAATACGATTGTTAAAAAAAATTCAGATATCGAATACATATAATGAATAACATTAATAATTAATGATCCAATATATTTTTAAAATTTTATTTAAATAATTCATTAAAAAAGATCACAATAAATGATCCAAAAATTCAACTTTTATTAAAAAAAAAAAACCCACAAATCATAATCACTTATTAATAAAATTTTGTAATAATAAAAATGGAAAATATTATTGATTTTCCTTTCATTTGTAATAATGAAATTGAAAAATATTAATGATAATTTAAAAAATTGATTTGGTGGCTTTGATGTCACAAATTTTAAGGGCGTATTTTTTGATTTGATATAAGTAGGGGTAAATAGTGACGCAAAACGTGACAGTATATTCAATGCCAGGACATTTTTATCCCACTTGAAAGAATTGAATAAATGTATATATGTTGATAATAATGAAAATAAAAAAAAAAACAAAGAAGAACAGATAAAATTAAAGAGTGAGGGAATTGTTGAAATGGATTTATCCATAGAGAAGGGTAAAATATGGATGAAAAATAGAAGAAAAAAAATATAAAGATAAACGAAAAATAATATATATACATATACAGACAAGGGGGTGGTATCACATTAACAAATTTTCGTAAAATTGTATTATTTTATATTTTTTTTTCTTCGGGGTAGTTTCGCGTAAGAAGATGAATAAAAAGAAGGGGATGTTTTAGCCCCCTCAATATGATACTTATATACAACAACTGATTTCTTTTCATGGGTATAAATACAGTGCGCGCAACTCACGATCATCATTCGCCCTCTGACCTCCAAACTTAATAGTCTTTATTGTTAATTGAAAATAAAATTAATCAATTATTTATTTAAATTATATTCAAGTTGTTTCAATATATTTATATATTTTTTTTTAAATTAATTCAAGTGCTGTTGCTTGATTTTTAATGAAATCAAATTTTTAACAATTGTTTAAATAAATTTAATTTACAAATTAATATTGTGAAATTAATTTTTAATATTTATTTGAGATTTTTTTTTTGGAAGATTGTTGAAAGTGATTTTTTTTCTTTTTAAAATCTTGTGGATCGTTTTGGTAAGTTTATTTATTATTTTTTGAATAATTTTTTTTAGAAATTAGAAATGTAGTAAACGTATATGAACTTTACCAGTAACATAGGACTACTTTTGTTGGCTCTTAATTGTTTATTTTGATAATTTTTTTTTGAAATCATCTTATCTGTATTGTGAAAACACTCGAGGCAATTTCTGTTTCGTGATGATTTATATGTCCCTTAGAAATTAACAAAACTCACCGAATAAAAAAAAAAACCATTTAAATAATGAAGAACTTTAAAGAAAGACATATTTTTTTTTTAATTAAATTTTTTGATTAACGTGAAATAATCATATCGCGATGAAAAGTATTAAAATAAATATATCAAGTGTTAATATTACCATTTTTTATTTTTTTATTTTTCATCATTTTATTCATAGATTTAATATTCTATATTCTTATATGGCTTTTCATACGACCAAGAAATAGTAGAGACACGATTTTCATGATAATCATTATTTAATACGGATAATAAAATTTATATATATATATTTTTTATCAGTATCAAATATAAATCATTCTAAATTATTTTATCCTATGAGTTATTTATTAAACACCTTGTTTTTTCTAAAAATAAAATATTATATTTCAATGAGGGAAAATTTGACTACTGCGATTAGCTAATAATTAATTTACCAATTAACAAGTGAATAAACCATCAAATTATTATTTTACTAGGTCATTTAATTACAATAATAATTATTTAATTTTATATACAATTTGGAATATGAGAAATATACTATATAGAAGGGGACCAGACTACTTGTTGGACGCATACAGAAAAATTTAATCGCAACTCGCGAGTTATTACACATCAAAACCCCAGTATAAAAATACAATATCAAACTAATAAATTATTCAATATAACAATTATTATTATCATCTTTTTATATAACAAAACTTCTGGGCTATTTTTTAATATTTACATGAATATTTCAATTCTTCAATCTTCATCTCTATTTTTTTTTATTTGCCATCAAAGTTATCGATTAAAATCAAAAGAAAAAAAAAATATATATATATATTGATAATCTCAAGTAAAACCTTTTGAGCTTACTGCAGTTTAAATTAATTTTTATTTTTTTGATAAATTACAAGTTAAAAATGAAAAATATTGAGCCACTTTCTTGTGCTCAGCAAACTGCATTTCCATAGTAAAGTCGAAACTATTTGTTATATTTTTTTTCAAACTTGGCATTGCACCAATATTTTTTTTCATGAAAATATGTAAATTCACTTAATAAAAATTTTTATTCTCTTTGCATAATATTTCTTTCATCTTATTACATTGTATTTATTATATTTGGATTATAACGTCGAAAGTATACACTTGATTTGGCAAGTTATATTATACAAAAGGGACTTTACGTTTGGCATATTCAAAGTCAATGACAGTGACAATTTAAAAACACCCTTCACTAAAAACTTATTACATTATTCATTTCAATATTTTTCAATTCATATTACTAGCGTGAGTTGAAAGGTAAAAATATTCCAGCAAAAGTATAAAACAAAAGATGAATAGAAATGAATATTGACACACTTTTGTATTACGCCCTTTTTTTTATATATATTTTATTTATTTATTTTTTTATCAATTCACATTTTTTATATTGAATAATAAAAGGGTCAAATTATTTGATGAATCTTTTGTTTCAATATATATATATTTTACAAATGTCATACTATTATTTTTTATTATTTTGAAATTCAAAGATTTTATTTTTTTTTTTGTTATTATGTTTTTGTGGGTGTTGATGCTGTAGATGATAAATTGTAATTTATTTATACAACAAATTGATATGTCCAATTGTAAAATGTAGAATATTTCCAATAACGGAAAATATAAAAGTTAAAATTTATTGATCAGATATACATTGTCAATGAAAATGCGGAAATATAGAAGCGACAAATGAGACTAAAAAGTCATGTCGTTGTTGAATCAATGATTGGTCTTGTTAGTGTCATATATATATAATTTATAAAACGATATGGTTTTATACTCGACAAATGATATCGTCATTGAATAATAGAATGACTCAAAAATAAAAAAATATATAAAGCAAAAGAAAAAAGAATAAAATAAGTTGATGAACATTTAATTGTTCCCAATTATTAATTTATATCATCTAGTTATTACATTAATTCATTAGTTGATTTATCAATTTATTATTTATTTAAAAAAAAAAAAAAATAGTCAACTTTAAATTAAACTAATTTATATTTAACCTGAATTTTTATTTAAGGCAATGAAATTGTATAAATTGAGGTGAGAAAAAAATGAACAATTTACAAAAATAAATGTCAATGAAAATAGAAAAAAATAACTAAAAGATAGTAAAATGAAAAAATAATTATAAGCGGCAACTACAAGTTAAAAAAAATAAAATATAAAAATAAAACGACAGTCGGAATTGGAAATGAAAACGGAAGTCCAGTATTGCTCACTTTTTTTTATTTTATATTTTAATTTTTTCTCTTTATTAGATTAAAGAGAGGTCATGCTTGTAATATTATTCCTCCTATTTTTATCATTCAATTTTTTTAATACAAGAAAAAAAAAAAGGAAAAAATATAATAAATAAACTTGAGATACATATTCATTGTATAAAAGGACACACGCAATGAATTGAAAATAACATCACGCGATTTGTTTCTATTTTCATTCACATTGCAATAAAATTTTTGTAATATTATTTTTTCTAAAAAAATGTCCACTCTCAATAAGTTAAAATATGTAAAAAACTTTACTATCTCTTCGCCAAAATTCTACCCACTTGATAAAAATAAAATTTGGAGTAAAGTCAAAAATAATACTGATAGTAAGAAAACCGTTTACATCCTGCCCTTTAAACAAAAAATAATAAATAAATTATAAACATTCTCAAGCGTGAAAATAAGTTTTATTTTTACTCCACTTTAATCAACAAAAAATAATATTAAAATTGAATATAAAATTTTTATCAATTTTATATTTCTATTGTTCTTAGTAACAATGATATTTGTTTTAATTATTGTCCATCATTTTATATTCGAAATAATACATAAATAAATGAACAACAATAAATTAAGCATTGAATAAATAAAAAATAGCCATAAGGGGTTGAAAGAGAAAGAAAAAGTGATGCATCAGTCTTGTGGAAAAGTAACATGATACATAGAATGAAAATGCAAAAAAGTCATACAATACAGAGTAAAACATACAGAGAATAGTACAAGTTTTTTTTATTTTTTATATTTTTATTTTTTTTTATTATTTAAGCACATAGACCAAGTGACGCCGGACCGTCCTACATCCGTGAACAAACTAGACGTGATTTTATCTTACATTTACCCAACTTTATGTTTCCTCTTTTTTCTCACTTTCTCACTCAAAACATATCCCCAACATTATAACGACTTGAATAATAAAAATGTACAATATATTTTCAACAATTAATTATCAAAAAAAAAAAAAAATTATGTAATAAAATTACATAGAAGAAAAAATAAATCATGGAAAAGACAAAAACTTTATAAGCTTAAAAAAATTAAAAAAATTAAAAAAAAATTGTATAATCTAATGACGTCATAGCAATACATCATTATTATTAATAAAAAGCAAAAAAAATATACAAATTAAAATGATTAAATTAAACCACAAATATAAATCTTCAAAAGAAAAACCACAATTTGTTTATATAATAATTATTATTAATACGACAATTTGTTAATTTTCTATCTTGCATAATTTAATTGATTAAAATGATGCAAACATAAAATAATATATATCAATTGATGATATATATAAAATAACAGTTATAACAAAATGTGGTATAAATTTCGAAAACCACATAATTTTGTTATTTGCTAATGCATTTCTCCTTTGATGAATTATTTTATGTTTTATTGGAACTTGGTTGGATAATAATAATTATAATTAAATAATAAAAAAAAATAATTATGTTCGATTATATTTTATTAATTTGCATAAAAGTAAATTGATTTTTCATTTTTATTAAATCGTTTTAATGTCATTTTACGAGGTACACACTACGTGCTAGTTCATTACACATCACACACCCTTATAATAGTTATGCTCTATACAAGTAGACACATCTTTTATCATTTATTTCTAAATTATATTTTATGTTTAACAACGTGACAGGATATATCAAATATTTATTTTATATAATTATACTTTGAAAGTATTGATTTTTATTTTATTAAATTTAGCTTTTAGAAATATATTTTTACCAATTTTTTAATTAAAATTTCTTACAGAGAAATATGCGAAAAATCATAGACTTTTGTCAACAATGATAGTTTAAATATAATTTTTTTTTTTCAAAATAAGATGTTAATTTTATATTAGAAAAAAAAATAATCTTCAAGTTTGTTTTTGATTGAAATTTTTATCAACATAAGAATCTTGTTCAGTATGTTACATCAACTTGTCTAGCTGTTTGTCATACGAAATTGATTCTTGACCTGTATCTATATAAATTTTTCAATTAATATAAACAACGTTAATATTATTTTTTCGGTCATAAGATCAGTTTGTTTGTTATACAACTAAAACCATACATACAAATAAAAAATAAAAGTAATTTTTTCCAAGCTGATAGTAAATGTAAAAATAACTTTTGTTGTAAAGAAAAAAAAACTATAATCATGATTAAACAAATTCATGTGAATTTTAGTCACGATGCCGCCTACATCCAACTCAAATATTTGTCTTAATTCTTATACTTTGTTTTGTCAAAAAGCAATTTGTATTTATTCATTTTTTTTTTCATTTATTCATGTTTGTTTTTGCGGTAGAATTTGTTACATTATATATCAAAAAAATTATTAAATTAATCACTTAAGTTTTAGGAATAATATTAATTATCAATTTAATTTATTTTAAAATATTTTTTCATTTAAAATATTAATTAATAATCATAAATTATGATGTTTATCTTGAAATGTTTGTCATGTTTTTTCTGTTATGCTTAATTTTTCTTTTATATTTTTATTATGAATTTTATTTGGTGTAGCTTTTGGGGTTGACTCAACAAGATGAGCACTTATCTTCAAAATATATCCGATAAATAAAACAGCCGGGTGGAAAAATTATTTTTGAGTATATCTATCGAACTAGCACTCAAGAAAATAAATAAATATTGAGTAAAAAAAAAATTTCCACGTGAGACAAATGATTCTTTTTTGCAGATTAAAAAAAAATAAAAACCATGTTATTATCAAGTTTTTTTTAAAGATTTTTTATTTTTTCTTGTAAACGATATAACTAAATATAAAATTTAAAAATAATCGCGATGATAATAGCACTTGTATTTGGTTTTTATGATTTCAAATTATGATAATCTTGAAATTTATTCTACACTCGTGTATATATAAAAAAAAAACGTCTTTGTAAAATTTTTCTTTTTCTTCCCATTGATTACAGCTTTTTCACCTGAGGCATTTGTGATATATGTATAAAATGATGAGTTATATTTGCTTATCAAATTTTATTATAAATTAAAGAGGGTTCAAAGTAGAAATAAAAAAAAAAAACACAAACCAAATGGCAATTTGTCAAAAGAATCTTGAAATTTACTGAGTGAATTTTATTGTTCCCCTTAAATATTATTGTACATGTTGCAAGATAGCCCTCCTATTGTGACTTCTTAATCCTTACGAAGTAAACCATTGAATCATCCGATGATTTATAGCATCAAGTACCAAAAGATATGATCAATGATCATGAAATAAAAATAAATAAAAAACAATAAAAGTATTAAAATCATGTCAGTTTAATTAATTGATTTTTGCTTTTTTAATTAAAAAAATATCAAGCTGACAGTAATTATAATTATTATATCAAAAAAAGTCCATTTAATTTAACATTTCTTGAAAAAAAAATAATAAATAAAAAATAAACTTTTAAATCACTATTTGGTGTTTTCAAAAAAGAAAAAATCGAGTTATAAAGTCCAACAAGTTTAAAGTTAATGAAAAACTAAGAATTGGTATATATATATTTTTTTTTTCTTATTTTGTTGCAGAAAAAGTAAAATGAAAATGTCACGGGGAAGATTGATAATGATTTTAAGTTTATTTGCTTGGTGTGCGTATGTGGAGGCAGGAAGACAAGTTCGACCAGTTGATTGCGAGTGAGTTACTTAAAAACAGAGTAAATTAGATAATTTAATTTAATTTTTTGCTAAATGATTAATATAATTTTATAGGAAATACGTATATCATCCACACTGCAGAGGAATACAAGCAAAAAAACGTGTTTATCCAGCTGAAATAAAAATTGATAATACAGAACAACCTTGTGTATGTTCACCATCATCATCATCACCATCATCATCATCTGGTACCAAAGATTTCAACAATCATAGAACGACATTTTCAAATCCAAAACTTCTCGATGCAATGCTAAATGTAATTGTATTAATTTTCATCGTCAAATTGAAATTGAAAGACATTAACTTTTATAAATAAATATTTTTTATATTTCAGGGTCTTGATATGAATACGATCTATGAAGCGTATGCTGCATCATCAGATCGACACAGGAATTACAACGATATTACTAGAGAAAGAAATTCACAACGAAGAAGACAACCAATTGACAATACGATTGATATTAACGACTTGGATTTATTAGATTATTAACGTCATTTACAAGATAATTAAATAGTTCCTTGGTGGAAATATTTCCCGGTCTTTTTCCACTTTTTTCGATAAAAGACGGAGAATTGGAGGAGAAATATTTTCACCAGGGTTATCATAACGATACGAACAAAAAAAAAAGCAAAAAATAAAAAAAACAAAGAAAAAATAATAAAACTTATTTCAACTATTCGTGACTCGTACGGAAGCAAAAGATTATAATTTAAATAATATAAATATCTTGACGATATGTCAACGTCAATTATTAATTTTTATTTAACTGTATAAATTTTTTATTTATTTAATTTATATATTCAAATGAAGTAGCTATATTTTTAAATTAATTTTGTATTATAATTTTTTACATTTTAATTATTTATATTTAAAATAATAATTGTTATTTTTTTAATTAATTTATAAATAACTAACGACATGATATTTTTTAGAATGGTAACAAAGAATTATATGTTATTTTAAAAGAAAAAATAAAACAATATTGTCAATTCGCTCAAGAACCTGGTAAAATCTTTTTGGAAAAAATAAACAATTCTATATATACATAAATTTTAGCCCAAATTCTTTATCATAATTAAATTTATAAGTAAAGCAGGTGAAAGAAAATCAAGTAATAATTAGTAGATGTGTATATTTCTCCGTGCGAGGCTGACGAAAAGTTCGATAACGAAAAAAAAAAATCAATGTTTTAAACTCTCTAATAATTTTTGTATATATGTAAAACATCTATTTGTTATTATTTAAAATTTTAAAAAAATAAACATATATAAACTTGATTTTTTAGTTATTTAATATTTTAAAAATTAATTTATAATTTTTCACTATTATTTTATTTTCTAGGCTTTTACTATCAATTAAAAATTCAATCATTCTTATGCTGATATTTTTAATAAAGTACTTTAATTATCTAGTACTATGCTGGCTATAATGAAAAAAAAAAAACACATTTTTTGAATGTTCTTATCGATTATTAAGAAATGAAAAACATCAGCTGATAAATAATACAGTTTTTTTTATTTAAAAAAAACAATCTACATTCATATATATTTTATTGTTTTTTAAAATATTCTTTAGTACATCATTTAGTATATTTTATACTTGATAATTTAAACACGAAAACTTGAAAATGTTCCTGTCTACCAGCAGGAGTATGTTTGATACGAAAAAATAATAAAAAATTGTCTTATTATCAAGAGGTTTTAAATGCGTCTAATTGCAACAATTAATTCAACTAAATTGAAACAACAACTGAGAAATAAAGAAGCAACTCTCAAGTGATATGAAAAAAAAGAAGAAAGAAATGAATTTTATATTCATATATTTATTGTGTTAATTTAATTGTCGTTTTCAGGTCATTGTAATTGATCCTTTGGTTTTATTTTTTAGCCAGTATGTACTTGCCAACAGTACTGTACAACATAAGCCAAGAATAAATCTTAATCGCCAATGATGTTTTGATGATTTAAGCAGATTTATAATTCTTATTGTTTGTTCTCTCATGTCCTGTTGACTACTTGAATTTTCAATAACAAAATTAGCATTTTCAATTTTTTTATCAAGTGGCATTTGTGCTGATATACGTAATTTGGCTTTGGCCTCAGTGAAGCCAGATCTTTCCATCAATCGTTGTAGCTGTAAATCCTCCTCACTAAAAAAAATTAATAAAATAAAATAACAGTCAAAGTCCATCAATATGTTGTTATTATTATTAAAATTGATATGAATAATATTTTAGTTACCATGTGACGACAATAATTTTATACAAATAACCAAGCATTTTACCAGTTTCAAAAAGCAATGGTAAATCCATAACAATAAATGAATGTCCTTGAAAAAAATATTTAAATGCTTGCCAAATAATTTCTTTGTATATATCTGGATGTGTTATGGCATTTAATTTTTTACGTTTTTCAATATCATTAAATATATGATCACCAAGTTTAATACGATCAAGATTTCCATCACTTTGAAAAACATCATCACCAAATTCTTTTTTTATTTTATACCAAGCTGGTTTACCTGGTTCAACAACTGTTAACAAAAATACATCATTATTATTCTATCATTTTAATTAAACTTATTTATATTTTTATTAACCTTTTCGAGCAGCAGCATCAGCATCAATAACTGGAATTCCATGTTCACGAAAAACTTCACAAACTGTGCTTTTACCAGTTGCAATACCACCAGTTAATCCAACGATAAACATTTTTTATTTGTTTATAATATTAATACTTATTTTGTTGAGGTATTAATATTTTTTTTTTTGAGCAACAGCAATCGTTAATTTAATAGTGCAAAACAATGTGTTCAGTGATTAGTATAATTTTTTTTGCATTATCATTAATGTATTGTTGAAACTTATTATTAAAACTAGTACATATTAATTGATAAATATTATTTGTGACTTGGTTGTTTGACAGGGTGTATCTATTGGTATCTGTCGACAAAATATTTCGTTGTTATTATCATTCATTATTGTTGTTATATTATTTATTCTTATTGGTTGTGCAGTTGGATACGAGATGACGTGTAATTCTAACATAATAATACCTCTTTAGATATTCTGCTTCCCTAATGAATAGCCGAGTAATCCTTCCAGTAAATTACCAGTAACATTTACCACTAATCTACCATTAATCTATCATAAAGCTTATTCATGAATATACCTGGAATACATTTATTAATTTATTTCTAATTTTTCTATTTTCTAAATTTAAAATGTTGCTAAATTTGTGGCATAACTTTTTTTGATATCTAATGGCAGTTTATATTATTTAAATTTCGAACTAAATCAATTTTGTTAAAAAAATTATAAAGCTACGGCTCTACGAAATTCGTATAGATCTATTATATGAGTTCTGAATGTTTAATGGTCAAGCCTCAAGAATAATTAGTATATTTCAATTGAAATTCACGGCTTCGTACTAGGAGTACAGAATAAGCAAAGAAGTATTCTTCAATCCAAGGTTTTGCTCGTCCTGATTATTTAAATTGATAATCAATATCTTTATTAATTATCAGTAATTTTAATAAAGAATTTTACTAATAAACTGTTTATAAAAAAATATACATTATTAATAACATTATTATTTTTTATTTTACAGTCTAAAGACCTCAAACCAAACCTCTATTGCACTTGACTTTGATGTAAGTGCTATGATGTTATAATTTTAAATAAATAATTATCATTATTGTTGTCTTTGAATATTTGAATAATATAAGCTTCTATTATCTCCATATTTCTTCTTCTTTTTTTTTTTTACAGCCATATTAATTATTGTCATATTATTTTATTAGTTTTTATTATGATTTATAATCACATTATTAAATA
>JAPYYR010001854.1:0-21062 GCA_030523065.1 Aphidius colemani
AAAAAAAAAAAAAAAAAAAAAAAAAAAAAAAAAAAAAAAAAAAAAAAAAAAAAAAAAAAAAAAAAAAAAAAAAAAAAATCTTACAAACAAGAAAAAAAAAAGAAAAAAAAAAAAAAAGAAAAATGACTGAAACGAGGTCAAATTGCATGATGAAAATATCGTCGCAATATAATCGTCAGAGGGACTGCGACCTCAAGACACTGTTTACCCATCAGTATTGGTGTTTACGGTAATGAAATTAATTAATTTATCTAATTAAAAGAAGGGAAGAAAGGTAAATTTTATTGAAAAAAAAAAAAAAAAGCAAAATAAATACAGCATCAATCAAAATCCCGATAATTTGATAAATCCTCAAATTGAAAGAGGAAAAATAATAAAAAAAAAAAATATAAAAAAATATAAATTTAATTCCTCCTCATATCCTCTTGTTGTAACTGAGGATAGAGAGGAGGATACAAAGTGTATTACATACTTGACGTAAGTCAGGTTGTTGTTGAAGAAGCTCGGATAATGCGGGTTTATTCAATTATAACGGGAATATTGTGTGGCTGGTGGTGTGCACTTGCAATAATTGCGCCACCACCATCCCTAGCAATGATGTCATCCCCATATGATAATTATAATAATAAATTATCAAAATTAATTATTGATAATCATAATAATGCTAATGCTAATAATCAATTAATATACAATAATAATTATAACGATAATAATAATGAAAATAATATTAATATTAATCAAAATAAAAATCGCGTATCACGTTCATCATCGTCTTCTTCGTCTTCATCAACAATACGTAGTAAAAGTGAATCATCACGTGAAAAACGTAAACAATGTAATCGTAAAAATGGTGGTTTATGTCGTGGTAATAATAATAAAAATAATAATTGGTGTCCAGATATGGATTTATCAAATCGTGCTTATTTAGCACCAACTGTATTCGAGGGCAAGGCTAGAAGTATGTCCTCATCACGTAAACCCGGATCAAACTATGCTGTGACCTTTGAAGTTAAACAAGTTTATAAAAGTCAATCGGGTTTTCAACCGTTAAAAAAAAATGACAGTGTTAGATTACATTTTCGGGATAAAATTGGTAAAAATCATAGTGGTAAATATAAAATTTGTAATAATAGTGAAATTTTAATTGGTGGAAGTGGTGATTATGTTAATGTTAATAATAAATTTGTAACACAATCAAAAATAAATGATTATGATGTGACAAAATTTGTGAGGGCTGATATTAAACGTGGTAAAGTGTATATTGTTTTTGTTAATCGTGTTGGACCAAGAAATTTTACAATACTTGGTGAACCAGTGATTCGTAATAAAAAAAATGAACAAACTGTGCAAGCTGTTGTACGACCTGATTATGGTTCGTAAATATTTCATATAAATTTGTTTTTACAATTATTTTTCAATGATAAAATATATAAATTTTAATCTATACTTTTGTTTTCACGTCACGTATTTAACTATGTTTTGAATATTTTGAAAAAAAAAACTTTTTTTATTTTGAATTTGATAAATTGCGCTCATTCCTCAATGAGACACAATGGCATTTAAAAAATTTAATAAAAAAAATTCAAGTGAGATATAATTATTAACATTTATATGTACTTTTTTTTCTTTTTTTAAATATAAAAATTAAGGTTTTACTTTTTGTTATATTATACTGATTTTAATCGTCATTGTAGAAATTTTTAAGTAAAAAATTTAAAGTTTTATTAAGCTGACGTCATACGACAAGTATATATACGTGCTGTAATTTGTTATTATTTTTTTCAATGCGAATATATATGTGTCAGTAATTAAGATGAAACAATACATGTTGCAATGAATTAAATTGTTCGATTGATCAAATATCATAAACCCAATTATCTTCATTAATCCAACAGCTCATAAATGTTTTTAATTTTCTCCCTTAAATTTTTCTTTTTTTTTTCAACAAAAATTCCTATAAAACAATAATTTTTCCCTCCCAATTTCACAAACTAATCTTCAGCTAAATCAACTATCATTAATTTTTATTATAAATTTATTTACCGCCAAAAAATCATAGATCTTTCCATTGATAAAAGTAAAAAAATTAATTTTTCGTGTTAAAATTATTTGTTAATTTGATGTTTGGATTTTCTTTATGAATTATGATACACTCATCATCGTCGTCATTATATTAACAATCCTATTACATTCTCATACATGTAAACAATTTATTTTTAAATATAATTATTAATAATTTCATGGGTTCGAGTGTGTGTGTGCGCGTTACTGTGTTTTTGTACTTGTCGGGTGTTTAATAGCTTGTGATGCTGTTTTGCGAAAAATTCAACGCTCGGGGTTGGGTCTCTTTAGACATATATATATTTATTTTTTTTGTTCATATCATTTTATATACATATAAATGTTTAAATGTATTATATACATATATAGACGTATGTAACCAAGGCACGTACGGCCCCGTGTGACCATACTCGGACGGAGTTGTCTGTACAACTGCGTGGCCTAACGCTTTCTGTTGCTACTTCAACAGTTTATTTTAAAAAACAACATATATATATATATATAAACATTATCCTTGTCTCTTTTAACTCGTTACATACCCTTATTAAATACACATCAGACTGCAGGGCGACTCACTTTTTTAAAATTTTTTTTTTCATTATTATTTAGCTGTAAAAATAATTTTTAAACTTTTTTCCTATAAATTTATCATATTTTTAATTAGAGGATATATTTTTTGTTGTTTTTTGTTTCATATTAGTAATATATTATAGTATTACATACTTGGAATAATTAATTTTTAGTTGGTTTTTTTTTTATTTTTGTTTTTTTGGCAAATAATACTCGTTTTCGGCAATTTTGATGGAAAAAAATGAGCTTTTTTTGAGCTTTTTTTTTTTGTTTTTAATTGTTGTTGTTGTTGTTACTGTTTTTGAATTGTTGTAAATTAAACGGTGATTGATACACGAGGTTTTAAAACAACAACGATGCGTGCAATCTTCCATGAAAACTTTCTTCCGCGAATTCGACCACGAGACCTGATATAGTGGATGCCGGTCACGATCCACGCATGGACGTTTCTGCCCCTTTTACCGCTTTGAAAGCCGACGTTCTTCATATATAAAATATATATACAACATGTACATATTACGATCGAAATTCTTTCCAAGTATGTATATATATCGTCAACGCGTTTTTCTCAATTTCTTTTTATTTCATTTTATCATTATTACTCGTATATTTCATTATTTATTTTAATTTTTTTGCTATAAAATTTTTCATCAATTTACGTCTTAATTTAATTTTTTTTTTTAAATTATATTAGATAATTGTTGTTCTTTCCATCTATTATTAATGAGAAATAAATATAATTTTAACTCGTTAGTTTAATAAAAATGTAATGCAGAAAATTAACTTTTTTCGGTCAATAAATTTTTTGTTTTTTCATTATTAACAACGAGGAAAACGAATTAATAAACTTTTTTTTTTTTTGTTTTGTTTTGGAAAATTGTATTTTCCTTTGTTGGTTTATTTTAATAATAATTAATTTTTATACTTTTTGAATAACAACTTTTTATCGTTTTTTTTTTTTCATGCAGTTTGGATTGCGTCTGTTTAAATGTTTATTAAGTTCTTTTATATTTTTTTCTTTTGTTATGACTCTGCTAACTATCATCCTGTGTTTGATTACCTCTCACTACCTCTTTTTTTTTTTTTTTATAATATTTTTTATATTATTTCAATAACACAGATGTACTTAAAAAAAGAAGAATTTATTTTTAATTTATTACTCAGACAAATGATTATTTAAACAATAATAACAAAAAAAAAAAGGTTAAATTTGTTATAAATTTATAAATAAATTTTACCTCAATCATACGCTGCTTGTTTTATTTAAAACGGTTAATATACTTTTTTTTAAAATCATTTTTAAATTGTATGTAAAATTAGTATAAGACAAACAAGTGGTAACGGACACTGTGTGGTCAGCCATGCTTGAAAATTTTTTACTCTTATTATCCAAAAAATATATTTTCACCGAATAATTTACTTTTAAAAATTCTCAAATTGACTTAATAATAATTAGAAAAAAAATACCCTTATTAATTTTAAATGAATTTCAACCCTTAAAAACCGAAAATCATCATAAATCAAATAAATAAATTACGAAAATTATAAAATTAAATTTTCCAAATACAAAAAAAAAAAAAACTATTAAATTGAATTTGTTAATAAAAAAAATTCAATTCAATTATTATTTGTATTATTTTTGAAAAGTATTTCAACAAATTTGTATTAATATTTTCTCAACAGCCATATTTTTATTGTTGATTTTAATTTAACTTAAAATATTTGTTTTGTAAATATGAAAAATAAAAATATATGTAGGGTAAGAGAGTAAAATAGAGCAGGTTAATTATCAAGGCAATTGATAAATAGGTTCCAAGTAAGCGCCGTTCAACTCATTGGATGTATGTTGAAAGAAACAATAGTTGGCAAGGGGATTAGAGGGGAAATATATGAATGTTAGAAATAAATATAAATATATGTTGGTTAACGAAATGAAACCAAGCAAGTTGTATGTTTCGAAGAGTTTTAGTTGGATCGTCTAATTATAGTAGCAAGCCCAACACCATGGCTCCTGTGTGTAATCTACGTTTATATTTATAAAAATAGAAAGACTGGGATGCGTTTCGTCGTTTTATTTTATTCTTTTCTTTTCCTTTTTTATTACTTGTGTTTATAGAGACGAAAATGCCTCGTGCTTAAGATACTTGTCACACTTTGTTATATATGTTAAAAAATTTAACGAAAAAAAAAATTTATAAATTTCAAGAAAATTAATTATATCAACAGATATATTTATAATTTAATTAATTAATTAATAAATTTTTTTTTTTTTTCTTTCAAAAAAACATATAAATATGTCGTTAAATTTTGATAGTCAATAAAATAAATAAAAATAAAATAAAATTGTGACAAGTTATTATTAATGGTTAAAATTATTTAATTTTTTTATTTCAAAATTTCTATTTTTATCGAAAAAAAAAAATATTTAAACACAAAATACGTCATATAATGTACCACATATTGTGTATATACTCATAAACACCCACGTGTATTTTAATTTTTATTAAAAAAAAATAATTTTTTTTTAATAAAAATTAAAATCAATATTATTAGAAGAATAAATGAATTGTTTATTTGATAATTTAAATATTTAATATTTTTTTTTGATATTAATTACAGTACGAGAAGTGACATTGTCAGAGCTCAGGGACTCGGTTGCGAGAACCCGAGAAAGGGTAAAGCTCGTGTGTAGAACAAGAGGTTCACCACCTCCACGTGTTCATTGGCTCAAGGACGGTGTGCCACTTAATCCACGTAGGGGACTTAAAATTCAACATAAAAGGTGAGATAATTGATAAAAATTCATCATATTAATCATTAAATAATTCCATGAAATTTTAGAATTAAATAAATTCATTAATACTGTCTAGACTAGTACTCATCCACAGTCTTCTAATTCTATTTATATATATATATATATTCCACCTCGTTTAAGTCGGCAGTTTTTTGCTTTCTTTCATCTGCCCCCTCAAGACGTTATCTTTTTCCTTATTTTCACTCGCCTTTTTATCATTTTTTTTTTTTTTTCCCTCGACACTTTGCAATATCTTTACGAATATAAAATTAAAGTCAAGTGGTTCTACTTATAAATTGAGTATACAACACTCAAATTTATCTTGTAATATTTTAATAATTAATTTGTATTTTCTTTTATGATTTGATTTTGAATGTATTTAAATGGTTTTTTTTTTCTTTTTTTCTTTGGGTGTTGATGCTTAGAAGAAGATCAAAAGTTGTTATAACATCAGCACGACCAGAAGACAGTGGTCGTTATGAATGCATTGCTGAAAGTACATCAGGTTATCGGGCATCACTTGCTGCCCAGCTTCTAGTCGACCACGATACCAAGATTCCAGATACAAGTAGGTTTTTCAAATGGCGCAATTTAATAATAATTTTTTTTTTACTTTTGGACAGTCCTTATTTTAGTTTCTTTTTTTTTTTTTTTCATTCTTTTTTGGATTTATAAAATAGGGATAATTAATTGATGAATTAATTTAATATATTAATTATTCAGCGACGGTGGCGTGGCCTCGACAGGAGCAGCCCTGTCCAATGGCAGGTGATTTTTGCATGAATGGTGGCACCTGTTTATTCTTTGAAACCGTCGGCGAGCCGGCATGCAGGTAAATTATTTTTATATTTATTATTAAATATCCTGATTACAATATTTTGAAAAAAAAATTTCTTATCGAAAATAAAAGAAAAATAACGATAACAAACGTAATTTAACTGTGAAATTTGTGTTCAAAATATGTTAACTTTAATTTGATAATAAATTAATATTCTATTGACTAATATAAGATTATTTTCTTTCGGCATATTAAATATAAAATACAACACTTTTATAACCAGACAAGTGAAAAATAAAAATAAAAAAAAAATGATGTCTAGTCAAAACAATTCATGAAGCAAAAAATAAGGGGAAAATGAATTTAAAAAAGATTAAGTTAATAAAAAAAAAATACAAAATCTATATCTATGTATATATAAAAATAATCTGAATTTATGAAAGAAGAAGATAATGAAAAATAAAGTAGAAAAAAAAAAAAGATAATTTAATAAATTCGAGCTTAAAGCTCAAGCGAGTGCCGAGACATCTAAATTTTCGCGACACATATGTGTAACAGTGGCAAATGCCCAAGCATATTCACTTGTTACTTGTGTTCCATAGTATTTTCGAAATGAAAGCAAAAGTAGATGAGATGAAAAAAATAAAAATAAAATCAAAAAAAAAAATCATCCACACTTTCAAACCCACACAAGTCAAAAAAGAAAAAAAAAAGAAAAAAAAAATATATATTTATCTCCCTCTGTATACCTTCTCAATTTCTTACTTGAATAAAAGAGAAAATAGATAATTCTATCTCATTTTCGTATGTTCAATTTATAAATAGAATACGAGACCAAATTATTTTCCAGCAAAGAAACATCTCGAGTTCCCCCTTTGCAACTTTTATACTTAGTTTATCTCTAAAAGTACAGTAATACAATTTTATATTCAACCCCTGCGTTTCTAAGCTACAAAAATCCACCCTAATCCCCAAAAAAAGAATAAAAATATATAAATAAATAAATCAAGACTCAAAAAGAAGAAGAAGAACCCTCAAAGAGTCAATTATTTTCATTCAACTTAGTCTCTATATTTTCACAAACCTACACACCCACATATTCCAAGTTGAATAAAAAATTATCAACTAATTACAACTATTAATGAAAATAATTACAATAACCGAGTTAAAAAATTATTTAAACAATTTTTTTTGTTAATTTAAAATACACGTAATATATGTGTTAGTTTATAAATAAATAAATATATTTTTTCTCAAAATAAACTCGTTAAAATGAGCATTGAAACGATGACAGTTAAATTTCTGCTGAGTGAATGAAAGTTTGCCATTTATACCTACTTGGCTTGATAAAATATAAATATATTATTGAAATTTTTGTTGTATTTTTTAGTTGCTTTTACGTTGGGAGATGATTATTGTTATAATTTTTTTTTTTTTGAGTTGTTGAGACTTGAGATTTGAGATTTGAGAATTAATACATTTCATTGACGACAGGAGAGAACGTTGACTTTACCGAATGATGTCTCAAAGTAAAATTGTTATTACAGATGTGCTGAGGGGTTCACTGGTCTACGATGCGAGACCAAGGACGTTATAAGTACCGGAAGTGTGTACAATCGTCATCGAGCACCATTCTCATGCAAGCTTGGATTATCAACCTCATACTACTGCTAACGAGTAACGTGTCATGAATGCCAAATAAAAAAATTTTTTTTCCTTTTTTTTTTACTTATTAATAGTAGCAATATCATCATTAATAACAGTAATTTTTATTTTTTAATTTTAAACGAATTTTGGAGATTAAAAAAGCACAAAGTTTGGCGTTCTTCATGAATTTTTAGATTTTTTTTTATATCGAAAACGATATGATTTAATGATATTTATATAGATGAAAGAATTTAAATAATAATAAAATAAAATACATTTACTTGAAATGAAATTTAAAATATTAGAACATTTTATCTAACAAATTAAAATAATTTTTTTTAAATATTTAAAATTTTAAATGAATTTTAAAGAAATAATATTATCGATAGAAATTTTAATGAAGAATTTAATTTTTTTTTCATGAAACGATCTAATTCTTTAATAGGAAAAAACAAAAAAAAAAAAATATTAATTTTATTATTGTGAATAATTAGCGAGTATTATTATCGAGATTTTTTTTTTTTTTTTTTTTTTTAAACTAGTTTTTTAAATTGGTTGAATTGAGATGGATAGAAAACTTTTTCCATGACAAAATGCCATCAAAAATCGCTAATTTCAGAGCAACACACCCACGATTTTTTTTTTTTTTCTCTGATTTTTGTTTTTTTTTTTTTTAAAAACGATTCTACACGTTTCATTTGTGAAATAAATATACCAAAGAAGTGTCTTAAAAAGCACTGCCGACTGCGAACACATAACTACACTTTGTAAAAAATATATAAAATATTTTTTTAATAATAAAAGTGATTTGATATTAGCGACAATATACTAATCAAATAATAGCTCACAACGAAAACTAAATAAACAAATGAATAAAATAAATTTTAGTTGTTTTTTTTTTTTAAACTAATTTAAACAAAAAAAACCTAATAAATTTATATATTCAACGTAAAACTGCCGAATATTATTTCGATTATTTTATTTATGTTTTATACTACCGTTGTTATTAATTATTATAATTAAATATTTAAATCACCACATGTAAATACATGTATGCATAATTAAGTTAACATGTACATGGAAAAAACCATTTAAAAAACCATCCACAATCCCAAGTTGCATAATTTTTTATTTGTAAAAAAAAAAAAAAAAAAAAAAAAAAAAAAAAAAAAAAAAAAAAAAAAAAAAAAAAAAAAAAAAAAAAAAAAAAAAAAAAAAAAAAAAAAAAAAAATGGATATTTAATTTATTTATAAATAGTTTATATATTTTTAAGAAAAAAAAAAAATAATGAGATTAATTTTTGTTTTGTTTTTTTCAATGATTTTAGTCTTTGCTAATTCATCATTCTGTAATTTTAATTTTATATTTAATTTAACTTTGATGTTTTTTATTTTTTCATGGCATGAGATATGTGCGGATATGCGTGTCTGTTAAAAAATAAAAAAAATAAAAAATAAAACCATTTGGATGAGTATGAAAAAACGAATAAACTGGCCAAGAGTAACCGACACTGGCTAACAGTCTAAAAATCACAGCAAGATAGGTGAACACACATATGATTCACGATGTTCCAAAATAGAACATAGAGTCGTTTGCCCTCAGCAAAACTCTTACTCTTGTCTCTCATTTAAATTATTTATTTTTTTAAAATTTTATATATATTTTGGCCCAAAAAAACAAATTAAATATTAAAAATATTTCAATAAATTTGTTTTTATAAATTAAATTATTCATTTTTTTGTTAAATTAAATAATAAAAAAAAATTTTCACGGACAATTTTTTCAACTAGTTGCAAACTTTGGCTCACTTAATTCTTCATTTAAACAGAGGTAAGTTGGTTACGTTATAATTATACATACGAGGGGACGATGCACCGTGAAAGACGTCGACCTCGATGCGCCACGACGCCACAAAAAAATCATCATCAAATTTAAAAATGAAATTTGTGAAAATATATATTCAAAAAAAAAACCTATTAAGCTCTATTTAAGTATGTAAAATAATAAAACTATCATTTTTATTTTTTCATCTTTGATATACAAAAAAAAACGAAAAATAATAATCAAAAAATAAAACCGAAAACATCTTTGAAATATCAAATTTATTAGATGAAAAAAATAATAATGAATATAAAAAAAAAAAAATTGAAACTTATACATATGTAATGGAAAAACTTGGCAAAGATTTTCAGAGTACTTGGCGACGAATTTCACATCCGTGGCCAAGATAAACTTAATGGTTCACGGTAATTCGAGACTTCCGACAGTTACGACAGTCTCCAGTCCCTTGAGTTTCATATTATTAAAAAACCCAAAAAGAGCTCATACGTAACTGACGATGTTTTAATTTCTCACATTAATATTATTTTTTTTTAATTAAATTAAATTATCAAGTTGAATATGTTGACAATTTATTTTATTATTTTACTTAATTTTTATTTGAATATATTTTTCTTTTTTTGGAATTAATTAATCAGCAATTGTTTATGTGATTAATTATTTAAATAAAGAAAAATATGTATGATGTAGTAGAAAAAAATATGAATGACTTACAAAAAGTATGATTCGTTTGATGGTGAAATTTGTGAATGTTCATGTATTTCTGTAACTGACAATTGTATCCATTTTGTGTATTGAAGTTGAAAATGAACGTAGTTGTACTTCTTGGCTGTTGGCAATGAATACTGGTTGTGTTTCATCCCATTCTTTTGGTATTC
Organism: Aphidius colemani; assembly: GCA_030523065.1. Classification (NCBI taxonomy): domain Eukaryota; kingdom Metazoa; phylum Arthropoda; class Insecta; order Hymenoptera; family Braconidae; genus Aphidius; species Aphidius colemani. Next base: position 10,569 of record JAPYYR010001854.1, read on the forward strand.
CACAGTTTGGTACTGTGTAGGTCAATATATCAAAGGAACATAGACAATCCAGTAGTGGCAAAAAGCTAACAGTACCTGCAACAATTTTTAATTTTATTTATTAATATTTATTCATCAAGCTGTTTATTAAATAATAATTTATTTTTGTTTTATATTTTGTTGATTAAATGAACTACTAATTTGTTGTTAAATATTATCTAAATCTTTCTTTAAAATATTTTTGTTATAAACTAACTTATCAATGCTTGTGGATCTGACAGTAAATAATAAATTAATTATTTATTTTCAACTCCAACAAGTGTTGATGGTTTATGATAATCATTAGTAATTAATTTCTTTAAGCTAATAGTATTTTTTTTTCCATCAGAATCATTATAAACTCTATGAACTTACTGATCAATTTATAAATAAATTAAATTGTTTATTTATATTTTGATTGAATTAAATTATAAAAACTAATTAACCTTGTTGGCTTGTGAAAAAAAAATTGAAAAATAATTAAATGAATATTAATGATGATTAACTTACCGGTAATTTGTCTAATGACTTCACGTATTTCCTTTTGGATAGTTTGTGTATCTTTGGTGCCAACTTCAGGCAAATCAGATGATCCATCATTTTCTTTTCCTTCATAATCAACTTTAAAGTCCCATTTTTCTAAGACTTCTTTTGTATTAACATTTGTTATAACAAGAGTAACTTGTTGTACTTTTTTTTGTACAAGCCATTCTTCAACTTGACCAAGAACAGTATCAAAGAATGTTTTTATTTTCTCATCAGTTGACATGAGAATAAACAATCCAAAATTTTCTTTTGCCTCAAATGTTTCTGGTGGATAAATTCCTCTTTGATACAGGATACTATTTATTCCATAAACTGTAAAGATGAAGACAATTAATTAAACAATTTAAGGTGAAAAAATAATTGAGTAATTTATTTGAATTATACAACAACAATTTTTTGTCAAAAAAAAAAAAAAAGACAAAGACAAAGACAAATTCAACTTACGAAGATATTTTTTGACTAATTCAGCTGACCCTTTGAGTGTGATGCACTTGGCTTTTTGTATTGTCTCCATATTGACAACCAATTACTCGAATATCGGATCTAATTGATTATATATTTATATTGAATTTGATTGACAACAAAATATAAAAAAAAGACCGCCAATTGATAGGGACTCAATTATACACTTAATTTTTCTTTTTCTAGGTTAAACATGGACTTGTTGATGATGTTTTTCAGTTAGTATTTTTCAAACAATCGCGTCTTACAAATAAATAAAATAAAACTATATTTTGATTAATTTTGGTACAGTTTATGCATCAAATGCGCCATATTGTTTTTGTCAGTTAAAAAATTTTCAACCTTATCAACGATATTGTCGGCCATTTTGTGTCAACTTAAAATGAAATTATCAAATTTAATATAAATTATAATTGATTATTGAATATAATTACCCCCGTGATAATTAAACAAACAATAATAAATATTAATCAATAAAATAATTGTGTAAAGCTTTTTCCGTAAAAAAAAACGTTGCAAAAATTTAATTACAAACAGAAAAAGTCTTATACTTTTAAAATCATCAAACCAATAAATCATTTAATAATCTAATTATTGATAATTAATTATAATAATAAACAATTTGAATTATTAAACTGAAATTTATTAAATAAATATTTCATTAATGTAATCATTAATTAAGTTATAATTATTAAGTTGGCTTTCATGACAGACACAACACATAATCACAATTGTAAATTGAGCTTTAGTGAGACAGCCTAAATATTTACATCGGTTGCATCGTTTATCCAATTATTATTTTAAAAACACAATGATAGACGGAAACATATCAATGGAAGAAGACACTGAATTACGAGATTTAGTAGTACAAACACTTGAAAATAATGGTGTACTTCCAAAAGTTAGAGTAAGTATTGTAATCATTTGATTATAAAATAAATATTTAAAACTATTTTAAGGTTAATCAAGGCCAATGTCTATGTATGCATGTATGTGTTTAAAAACGCAATAAGTTTATTAAATAAACTATTAAATTATTATACATTTTATAATAAAAATAATTAATTTATGTTTATTTATATTTATAAACAGGCACAGCTTCGAGCCAGTGTTTTTTTGGCACTTGAAGAACAAGAATCCGTAGTGGTAAGTTCATCATCATCATCATCATAATTCCATTAAAGAAAAAAAAAAAACATACTACTTAGCTCTTTGAAAGCTATTTTTATTGATAATATAAATAAAATAATAATTAAAATTTACAGAATCCCGAACCATTATTGAGCAAAACAGTAAAGCAATATCTTGAAAATACAGAAGGTAAATTATTGTTTTCATTAGTTAGAGAATTTCTTGAATATTTTGGTTTGGATTATACAATATCAGTGTATGATCCAGAAACATATATTGGAAAAGATTATAATTACGTTGGTAGAAATAAATTATGTGAAAAATTGGGAATAAATACAACAGAGCCATTGCTTGGTGAATTATTAAAAAATACATTAAATAAAATTATAAATAATAAAGAAAAAACTAATGATAGTAATAATAAAACATTAAATGAAACAACAACATCAACAACAACAGCAACAATAAATAATGATGAAATAGCAACAACAAATTTTAATAACGAAACATTTGAAATATCTGTATCAAATATTGATCACAATAATACAACAAAAACATTATCATCAACTAATAATGATGAAAATGATACTGAAGATGATGATGATGTTGATGACAATGATAATTCATCGGATAAAGCTGACAGTATATCTGATTTTAGTCATGACATACCAATTAATGTGACAATAACTGATAAAAAAAATTCTGAAAATACGTCTATTAATAATGCAACACTCAGGGAAAGTACAAGTGTCATTGATAATGAAATGAAAAAAAAAATTAATAATATTATAATAACAGATGATAATCAAAATACAAGCTGCTCAAAACAAATGACAAAATTTGATAATACATTGAATGAGCATTTAAATGAATATGATGATAATAATGATAATAAAAATATTAAACTAAACAATGTTAATTCACATAATAATGCTCAATATAATAATAAAATTGATATTGATAAAAGTTTTGGTAAAACAGTTTATTTTGATGAAATAATTAATGATGGAAAAAATGAAAAAATTAATTTAAAAAATAGCGATACATTACTTGGTCATTTACCACCAATTGTTGTTAATAAAAATAATTCAATATTCAGTGATTTGCCACCTTTAAATGGTAAAAAAACGAATATCAATGATTTAAAAGAATTGATGGATATTGGATTAGGTGAGTTGTTTATTTCATCTATTTTTAAACATGAAATTTTAGGAATTTTTTTTTATTTTTCTTTTATTATTAAACTTTAGTTAATTATTTATTTGAAATCATTTATTTTGGAGTTTGTTTATCTATGTTAATGTAGATGATGTACGTTTTGATTAGGATAAAAGTCATTTGGTATTTTCTATTGTTTTAAGCGATATTATATGATATTTGTCTGACCAAGCATCGACTATTACTACTTAAAAATGCAAGCACAAATTTGAACGTAACTTTTTTTAAAAAAAATAAAATTCCTATAATTTCAAGTCCATAAAAGTTTAATGTTTTTTTCCTTTTCTTTTGTTAATAATTAATCTAAAAAATTAAAATGATTATTTCAGCAGTTGATACAGTTGATGCTATTGATAATTACGAAGAAGATTTTGTATCATCAGCATCAGGAAGTGCAAATGAACAAAGTCCAACAAAATTAATTGAAAACAATAATATTAAAATTGATAAAAAAAATAAAACCGATGAAATAAATAATAGTACAAGAAGCGAAGAAATAACTGAAGACATTGATGACATTGAAGAGGTACTTAGTGCAAATGTATCAAGCGTGAGTGACTCAATTGTTATTTGAAATTTTTTATTAATAATATTTATAATAAAAATATACCCAATGAAAAAGATAAGTCGCTGGTCGACAATTAATATTATTCTAAAACAATTTAGAAATAAAATATAAAAGAAAACATTATCAATCAATCGAGTGAAAACATTGTTTTCTATATTCCAGCTTGAAGATGCCAGTGCAGATAAAAATTTATCTAATTTTTCAATGGGTATTACGACGAAACGAGAAGAAGCTTAGCTTTTAATTATTATTTATTTATTATTAGCATTTTTTTTTAAATCTATTGTTTTAGAAACGTGTGTTCACATTAAAATATTTTCCTGCATTTTTAAATACAAAATCATTAAATTGTTAATGAATAATTTTAAAAAAAAATTATTATTCAGTGGCAATAACAAAACACTGCCTGGTGTGGCTCAATAATTGACGTTGCACTGCAAAAAAAAAAGAAAAAAACGTAGGAAGAAAGTCTAGCTAAAAATAAAATTGTACAAATATTTAAAAATAAATTTTCATCGCGTAATATTTTTCTACATTTTTTATAAAATAATTAACAATAGATAGATATATTAATATTATAAAATAAATACGGGTCATTTTAAATCAAAATAATAATTAAAATTATTTTTCGTTGAAAAGATAATTAGAACAATTTAAAGAGACAATTTTCCTCCTACGTTTTTCTGTTGACGCGTATAGTATTACTATTATTTTAATTTACCTGATAGTTAAAAATTCATCGAAAAAAAAGTTAGTTAATTTGTTTCTCGTTTTCTTTTTTTTTTCTATAAATTTATGTTTATTATTTCGATAATTTATATCACGACTGTTTGTGTGTATTACCTCATTTGACATAAATAATAATTTTTACAAAGTCGTTTTACTTTGTAATGCCAGTTGATTATCCGTCTTTAAATTGGATTGCCCGATAATTAATATTTAAAAATAGATGTTGTTATTTATAATTTGTAAATGGTGCTAAAAATTATTTGAAATTTATTCTCATTCCGAGATTTGTCCAGTTAGGTGCTTGTATATTTTTTTTGCATACTTCAAGTACTTTAACGAACTGATAAATAAAATAATAAAACTTTTGATGATTATTATTGGGCAGTCCATAATTCAATCAAAAAAATATACAAAAAAGTACAATTTTTTTTAAATTTAGATACTTGAAATTTTAACAACAATGAAACTTTAATTGTAAAAAAAAAAAAAACAAAGAAATTTCTTTTACAACAAAAGCAACTTGATTAATATGAAAAAAAATACTGAGCAAAATTACCGAGCTTGATTCAAAATTGCCCAGTGTTTAATAATTAAATTATAAAATATTTAAAGAACTCAATTGTTCTTGGCCAATCAGCGTGGTTACAGATAAAATGAACAATAAAAAAAATGTATATATTTTTTGTTTCAACAATGAAAATTAATTCAGTACTACCATTTAATGACATTCCTGAAATATTTTTCAATTAACTATAGTACATTTAAAAAATAATAATAATTACATTCCATTAAGATTTTTAATTGGCAAATTGTGTTTAAAAAAATCATTTTTTTCTCTTTTTTTTTTTTTAAATAAATAATTTTTAAGTTAATTAATAATAATAATAGCTGTTTATTAATTTTATTTTTTAACTTATTCATACTCACAATTTAGCTATTTACATTTTTTTTTTTTAACTATAAAAACAATAACAATATATTTATTATTAAAATTTTAATTAAGTGTGTAACCACGTTGAGTAATTGGTTGCTATATTGTGCCTTTTAGCGTGTATCTTTAATAAATAATAAATAAAAAATGAAAAGCAATGAAAAAATACTGTGGAATTTTTAAAAAAAATAAAACATTATTTTCTGATAAATAAAAATTAGCCAATTCACATTAATTAATGTTATTTAAATAATTTTTTTTCTTTGTCATATTGCTGTTTTAGATAACTACTATTATTAAATAAAAAAAAATTAATTTGTAAATAATTTTAAACGACTGGAATTTATTTTGCTTTTGTTGCAAAAAAAAAAAAAAAATGCAGTCAAATTTTAACATTAGCTCATGTTTGCATTTCTAAATATTTTTTTAAATAATAATATATATTATTTAAAATTATTGTGACTGTTTGGTGTGTTGATTATTATATTTTATAAGAATAAATGAAAAAAAATGAAAAAAAAAAATGTTAAATTAGCAACAATTAAGAGACGCTGAAAATCGTTTTTAAAATGTTTGTATTTACACTTTACTTGTAATTTCTTAAAAACAAAATAAATAAATAAATCAATTATCGTAATTTTTTTTTATTTATTAATTTTAAATGAACAAAATGTGTATTTACATGAAAAAATTCACCAAATGACAATCAACCATCAATTTACCAGAACAAAAAAAGAACAGTGAAAAGTTTTAATAATTTTTGGAATATTTAGTTGGTAATTAACTAGCCAATTGTATGTAATTTTTAATACAATTTTATTAATTTTAATTGAATAATCTATTTACATTCTGTTACGTTCTTTTTGTAATCTGCCACTGTATGCTCTGGTGACAACATTGAAGGAATCCATGTAACGATCCATACACATTGCAACACATTTCTAAGATAAATCAACAAAAAATAAATCCAATCAGTTGATAGTCATAAAATTCCAGTTAATAATTAACCAATTGATTAACTATTTCATTAAATTAACAATAATTTATCAAAGCTAGGGTTATGTTTTAAAAATCCTCACCTGTTCTGAGCTATCCAATGATGTACCTGGTTTTGTAACACATTTTTTAAAACACTTCTCTGTCATTTTCTGTAAATAATATTAATTGTTATTATTATTACATTAATATTAATTATAAAATTATTAAAAAATTGATGTAATAAATAATTATGCAATAATTACGGTTAATAATTCTTGAGCATTTGCAACAGCTATTTCTTGTTTAACTTGTTGCATTAATTCATCTTTTTCAGCTCCAGATAAACTTGCTAAACTTCCTGGTTGTATTGAATCCATTTTAAATATTAATTAATTATTTATTTATATTTTTTTCTATAAATTAATGTAAGAAACAAAATCACACGTTTTCTATTTTTTTTTTTTTAATAATACTCGGTGTGTGTGTGTTGTTTTTCCTTTGTGTGTTTGTCGAAACGACAGTAGCGCATTTCGAAAAATTTCGAAATTACTATCATTGATAAATGAGATTTCTATTTTGTAAATTAAAAAAATAATAATAATACTTATTGATTAATTATTGATTAAATTAATCTAGATTATATTGATAAATTTGTCTTAATATTTATTGAAAAATTAAGAAAATATAAATAATTTTATTTGTTAATAAATTTGTGTTAATATTTATTGAAGGATTTAGGAAATAGAAATAATTTTTGTTGGACATTTTATATTGTCAATTGTGTTGTTATTTTATTGATTTCAATGATAAAATTAAGCAATAAATTCATATGGAATTGGGGCAAGAACAATTGGTGCTTCACGACCAGAAACAATGTGTGCTTTGGATGGTTGTGCTGGTTGTCTTTTAAGTTGAACAACAATTTTCTTCTCTTTAGCTTCTTTTCTCAATTTTTCATTCTGTTTAACTCTTTTCAAAAAGTCTTCACGACATTTTGAGTGAGTTACATGTTCAATACGAACATTGATACGTTTAGCAATAATGTTGCCTCTAACACGTTTATTAACAATAACACCAAGTGCATGAGCTGTGACATTGAAAACTCTGCCAGTTTTTCCATGGTATACTTTGTATGGCATGCCCTTTTGGACAGCACCATTTCCCTTGATATCCACAATATCACCTACTTTGTACACTTTCATGTACGTTGATAATGGAATTGTACCATGATTACGGAATTTACGAGAGAAAAGATCTCTGGTTCCACGACGATAACCCTTGGAGTTGGTCATGATTCAATATTTTATCTGAAAATAATTTTTACAGTTTAATATAAATTATCAATCAATTTAATTTGAGGTTAGCATTAAATGCTAAATAAATTTATTGCTTTTCTATTTAAAACTATCATCAAGGGATGTGAAAATAAATTGATTCCAAAATTATTTGAAATTTTCTTTGTTATTTTGTTGGAGTATTTACAATTGGAGTGAAACAAATTAAATTACAAACCTCCTTTTTGATAAATCAAACGCACCAATTTGGTGTAAAAAAAAAGAAAATTACATGTGTTGATAGTAATAGTTATTATTATTTTAAGTTTGAAGTGAAGTTGTCAATTGACGAGACAGTGGTACCACCACAACAAGTATTATTTTTCTGCAACTTGAAAATCAACTAATCTTAATTTGAAATTGAGTAGAAAAGTTTTCGTCGAATAAATTAAATATTTATTATTTACAGGCAATAATAAAAAAAAAAAAATTAATTAGTTAATGAATTAAATATTAAAAATATGAATTTTTTTTATTTATTTTTAAATGTAATTTTATTTGAATTAATTTTTTATTTTACATTTAGTTTTTTTTTTTGCGTTCAAAGTATATTTATGTTTTATTTTATTTCCAATTACATTTATTTTTATTTTAAAAACAAATTTACGAATCTCCATTTGCAACTCTAAGCGAAAATGGATTGAATTCGTTCATATTTACTTTACATTCAGATACACATTGCCAATCGGGTTTACATTTGTTTGCATCACTTTGACATTCTGTTGCTGAATCTCCAATTTTCGCATTGGCTTCTCCAGATGTGTAACACCAGTATGATTTATCGTCACCACAATATTTACCACATTCATTATTTTGAAACCAGTGGTCATTACAAAATGCCTCAACACTTGCTACAACGTGACGTACATTTACTGCCAAGTTCAGCATCATCAGCATCATCAAGATACCCAACTGTTTTCCCATTGAAAATTTCATATTGAATTTCTTTTAGTGCAGATATGTATTTTCAAGGCTCTCCGCTTGTAAAAAAAAGCACAAAATAATTAAAATGATTCTTTATTTATTTATAACGAGAAATATACTTAACATGATAATCATAATTTGCAAGAATAATATACGCACATATGAAATATTTGTGATAATACATTACCTTTTTTTTTTTATTTTGAAATCGAATAACTAATGGTTTTATCCTTTTTCAGTTTACCTTTTATACTATTTTTTAGCAATAAAATTTCAAGGATAGTTATAAAAAGAACATCAAACGCTGAATTCTTATGCTTTTATTTCTATTTATTATTTTTATGACAATAAATATTACGCACATGATCCAGGTAAAAATGTAGAGTTTATTTTGATACATTTTAAAAATATATTTGTTTGTTATTGAATACTTTTGTCATATTTATATTATTGGAATGACAAATAAATAATGCAAAGCTATTTCAGAAAAATTTTCCGTGGTATAAATTTATTATCGACAAGCAACATTTAAAAAATTCAAAGAAAATTGAAAAAAAATTAATTCGTTTTTAAATTAACAGTTACAATATGATTTTTTAAAATTTATTTTTGGATGTGAATTTATTAATATTTAACTCATTTTTTTTGTTGCATTCAAAGTATGTTTTTTTACATTTGTTTTTATTTTAAAAATAAATTTTATGAATCTTTATTGGCAATTTAACGTGCAGGTAGTTCTAAATTTTTTTTGCATGGAGCAATGCAGTTAAATTCTGGTTTACACTTGTTTGCATCACTTTCACATTCTGTTATAAAATTTTGCATAAAAAATATATATTCGTAGAGGAAAAAAATTAAAAGAAATATATTCAAAAGCAAAAAATCAAAGTTTATATTTTTATAAATTTAATTATTTTATACAACAAGTTTTGTCTCATTACATTTATTTAAAAAATAAATTTAATCATCAAATTTTTCATTAGCTGATGTGAATCGATCTGTTAGGTCCCAATTTATTGAGCATGAAGAAACGCAATTCCATTCTGGTCTGCATCTATTTGCATCGGTTTCACATTCTGTTGGCTCTTCACCAATTCTTGCACCAGCTTCCCGAGATGTGTAACACCAATTGGATTTATCATCACCACAATAATTACCACATTGATTGTCTTTAAACATATTATGACTACAAAATGCCCGAGACATTGCTACAGCTTGACGTACATTTACTGCCAAGTTCAGCATCATCAGCATCATCAAGATACCAAACTGTTTTCCCATTAAAAATTTCATATTGAATTTCTTTTGTTGCAGATTTGATATTTTCTGTCTGTAAAAAAAGAGCACGAAATTAATGAAATTATTTTTCATTTATTTATAATAAAAAATACACTTGAAATGATAATAATAATTTTCCAGATGATTATAATATACACATATGAAATATTTGTGATGATACATTACCCTTTTTTTTATTTTAGAGAAGATATCAAATGACTTATGGTTGTATTTTTTTCAGTTTACCTTTTATACTATTTTTTAGCAATAAAATTTCAAGGATAGATATAAAAAAGTACATCAAACGTTGAATTCTTTTGCTTTTATTTTCCTGACAATAAATATTTTGCACATGATCCAGATAAAAATATAAGGAA
>JAPYYR010001855.1:0-13661 GCA_030523065.1 Aphidius colemani
GTGCTAGCGGCTGTGTTAAAGGCAAAAAAGCGTCAAAAGAATAGTATATATTCTTTGTTAATAAAAAAAAATTACATTTTCTATTAATTAATAATATATAAAATTAAAAATAAATATTTAGCATCAAATAATTCTTTTTATTATGCAGATTATCGAATAAAAAAAATGAATATTATAATTATTTGAATTTATTAAAAATGTCCTTCTATGTTATTGTGAAAAAACAAGATACTATTTTCATGTCCTTGTAAAAAGTTATAAAATAAATTAACTATATATTTTTTGTTGAAATATAATTTTCATTTTTCCTCATATGATAAATAAATTGTTTTTTTTAAATATAAACAATATATATTTTCATAATGATGAATTTATATATCACTGCTCTTAATCACTGTCAAATGATATTTACTCAATAAAATTTTAACGTTTAAGAATTTATTAAAATAATGATAATATTATTTTTAATATTTGCCAGTATTAATATTACTCTGCAATATTATTTAAAACGTCATATATAATATCAAAGAAATAATAATAATTGACTAGATTTAATGGACAATTGAGACACGAGGTCATTGGTCATCTTGGATAGAAATATTTATCATCGTGTGGCTTCAACATGTGTTAAATAGTTTTATTTGTATAAATTTATTCTTGTTAGATTTTTATTTCTTTTTTTTATATTTGACATACTATATTTCACATTTTTTTTTTATCACATGTAAATGTCTTTCAATAATTATTATTCCTATGAATTTAAAATATGTTAAAAGTCATTTAAATATAATTTTTTTTCTTTTAATTTTACAAGAGAAAAAAATTTCTGGATGATTTTTAAATGCACCACTAAAAACCAAGTGGTTTGAGAATTATTATGAACCGGTTTATCATGTTAAATCTGGTCATTGACCACATCTTGAAAATAAAATTCTTATATCCTTGAATTTTGATATTTAAAAATATAATTTTTTTTATTATTAAAATTTTTTAAATTCCATTTTTAGATTAATTTTCTTGTTGACTTTAAAAGAATCTAGTTTATTAATATTTTTTTTACATATAAGACATTAAATCTTAATTAAAAATCTTCTTCTGTCATCAACAGCCTAATTAACACTTAAAAAAAAAAATAAAAATCATTGAATTGATATTAAAGAAAAAAATTTCCAATCAAGATTACCAATTTTTTTAAATCAATTATTTTACCAAGAAAAATAACAATTAATATTGATAAATATTTAGCATAACAATGTATAATTGTTTATAAAATATTGAAGATAACAAAGATCAGTAATTTATAATATTTATTTAGAACAAAAAAGATACAAATAGTAAAATGGTTAAATAAAAAAAGAAGAGTTTTAGATAGGAAAGAAAAAAAAAATCAAGATTAGATTTGTAATAATGTTGTTATCAAAAATTGATATGAGTCTGTTGATTGAAAAAAATTATTAAGCTGATTGACCAGTATGATCAATGTTACAGTTGTATAAATATCTTGTGTCTTGTTACACCTTAAAATTGGACTTTAACACAATCCAAATAAAAATTAAAAATTGTTTCTGTTGGTTTACGGTCTTAATTAGTAAAAAAAAAATTAAAAAAACCAAAAAAAACCACAGTAATGTAATTAAATAGTTGAAAATCCAACAATAAAAAATGATACTAATGAGCAATAAATATTGTTCTCAACAAACGATAGACATTACATCACCAACATCACGTAATCAGTGTTGGGATAACTCAACAAATTTATCAAATAATCAAACAGGTGACGCTTGTGTTTGGTCAAATGGAAATAATAATAAATCAACAATTGATGTTGAAGATTTAGCTAATGTATTTCTATCATCATTATCATCACAAAAATCAACAGATTCATATAGTCAAACTAGAAGACAACATTCAAGAAATCATCGTGTATTTCGTGGTACATTTAATCATCAAACAGCAAGATCAAACACGTTGCCCTATCATTGTGTTACGAAAAATACAAATAATTGTTGGAATGATTGTTCATCTTCTTTTATAAATTGTCAAGATAATAATAATAATAATAACAATAAATATTTAAATTATCCATGTAGTGAAATACAATGGTTAAATTGTCCAATAACAAATTGTCCTGTTTATACATCAACTGTTGATAGTTCATTCAATGATAAGTTAAATTATCATCATGTTTATCAAACTCCATCATATTGTATTGATGGTACACTTAATGAATTTGAATATTATCGTGATAGCTATCCAAATTATTGTCCTCTTATTCAAGATGACGAGGATCGACAGTGTCTTGAAGATTATCTGTGAGTTTTTTTTTTTAATTTTTTTATTCTTCCCTCTTTGTCTTTCAGATAAAACAAACAAAAGTCAGAGGGTAAAATATCTCTCTTATTTGTTTTATTTGCTACGTCAGTTGATTTTTTTTTTTTTTTTTTATTTTATATCAACACTATTTGTCCATGAAGAAGAGACGATAAGGTCTGAACCCTGGACCAATGTTTTGACGATTGTAGAAAATAATAAAAACTTGTTTTTACCTCTTGTATTTATTTTATTTTATTTTTTTTGTTTTAGGAGCAATGAAAAAAGAAAAGAAAAATCACGTGATGCAGCAAGATGTCGTAGAAGTAAAGAAACAGATATCTTTGGTGAACTTTCTGCTGCATTACCAATATCAACTGATCAAGCAGCAAATCTTGACAAAGCCAGTATCATGAGACTTGCTATTGCTTATCTTAAAGTTCGAAGTGTCATTGATGAATGTAATTACCTAAAATTAATTCAATAATTAAACAATTTTATTTTAATTTATTTGCTGATTAATTTAAATATATTTTTTTTTGTTTCTTTTTTAAAGCTGCAATTGAGCCAGTTGTTGAAATAAATTCTAAAATGAGTTCACTATTTCCGGATGCATTGAATGGCTTTATGCTGGTTCTTTCAAGCGATGGAGATATAGTTTATCTGTCGGAAAATGTTACTGAATACTTGGGTATATCACAGGTAATTAAATCATCATAATTAATTTTATAAATAAATAAATAATAATATAAAATTTTGCAGATTGAATTGATGGGCCAGAGTGTATTTGAATACAGTCATCCATGTGATCATGCTGAAATTCGTGAATGTCTTTCAATAAAAACCAGTGACATTGATAAAAAGCCTCCTTGTAATTTATTTTTACGTCTTAAATGTACATTAACCAACAAGGGTCGTAAAGTTAATCTCAAAAGTGCTTCATACAAGGTAAAAATATCATTAAAAATAAAAAAGCCGAAATAATATTAATTAAAATTTAATTAACAGGTTATTCATTGTATTGGACGTCCTATGAGGATTAAAGAAGGTATTCAATCAAATGACAATATGGATTTATCAAGCTCTGAATCATCAGCTGTAGTTTCTTGCTCAGAAGACAGTCAAGATTGTCCTGATAATGTTAATATTAATCGTCAAACAACTGGTGTTTGTCTTGTTGTTGTTGGATGTCCAATTCCTCATCCAAGTAACATTGAAGTTCCTCTTGGTCATGACATTATTTTATCAAAACATAATCTCAATATGAAATTTACTTATGTCGATGAAAGGTAAATTAATTATAAATTATTATAAATTTAATTATATAAATTTAATCAATTATTATTTTATAGACTCTCTGAATATCTTGGCTGGAGTAACAATGATTTAGTTGGCAAATCAGTCTTTGAATTTTATCATGCACTTGATAATTCAGCCCTTGATAAATCCCTCAAATCACGTAAGCATGATAATACAATTTATACTATTTATTTTACTCCCTCAAAAAAATCTAACACACATGGATTTTTTTTTTTAATTTTATTTCGACCCTATTGCTTTCTTTTTGGATTTATATTTTATACTTTTTTCTCTTCAGTGGGGAATTATGCTTCTATCAAAATGTCCCACATAACAGTTAAATATTGCAATCACCTAAAACATTGTCTGAAATAAAATTCTTATCATCTACTTATTTTATTTTTTATATATTTTTTTCTCTTTTATTCTTGATAATATCAAAAGTTTTATGAGCTCTTTGGTATAGCTCTTGGGCTAATCTTGCGCTTTCTGAATTTAAAAGAATCATTTTTTTTTTCATTCTCTCTCTTATCGATTTAGTTTTTATTTTTTAATTTTTCAATGTAGTTTATTTACTATCACAATATTTGCAATAGTGAAACTTGACACAATATGTACTCTTGTTGTTGTTTTACAATCTAAAAACATCAAATGTTTAATTCAAAATGAAATAATGTTTATTTATTTTGTTTTATTCAAATAATATTTTTAATAAAAATTTTCATTAAATAAATTTATTGATTATTATCTTACAATAAATATCAATCGACAAAATAATAATAAATTTTAAATTTTTTTATTACAGTATTTAGTAAAGGACAATGTGAAACAATGGCATATCGTTTTTTGAATAAAACTGGAGGTTTTGTTTGGGTTGTAACACAAGCAACACTCATACGATGTACAAAACAACAAAAGCCCTTGTCAGTTGTATGTGTCAACTACATCCTCAGGTAAGTACTTGATAAATAAAATTCGAAATAATTGCTTTTGATGGACAATTAATATTTTACCACCAAATATCTAAATAAAATATATAAAATATCTGCTGACTCGTGTCAGGGGCTGATGATATTTTAGGGTGATATTGCTGGGTAAAAAATAATAATAATATAAATTGATTGTTCGAGAGAAATGGATGATGCTAGTATACCGCGAAATTTCGTTGAATTGCGTCATGAAAAGCGTATGCGCCGATGTTAAATTTTACTCTCTGGATGAAGAGGGGACTTTTTTATTTTCATATACAAAAGGGGCTTTTGATTTTGCTCTATCAACGTGTCCAACGAGTCGTGTACTATTCACTGTGGATTACACATAGTCTCTTCTATTATTGATAAAAAAACAAAAATATACTTTTTATCATTTAATTTTTGTTTAATTAAATATTTAAACAATCGAAATTATTATTTGCTAGGTAATTTTAATCATACTTGAGCTACTTTTTTTATATTTTATTTTTACATCATTTGTTTGTACTTGCGCGCTGTTTAATTATTTGCAAAAAAAGCTAGAAAATGTCGTAGGAGAAAAAAAAAATGTAAATAATAGGCAAATTTTAAATCAGCTGATGTTTTAGTTTAAAGAGGTCATGTGAGTTTAACCTGAATATTTTAAATCATAACTAAACATCATTAAAAAAGAATTTTTTTTCCATTTCTAATTTCGATTGACAAGTGTATTTAAAATTTATAAAAATATAATTTACAAAGTGACATCATTCATATAGAGACAAAATAATCTCCAGGAAGTTAATTTATATTTTTTTTTTTTCAAAATTATTATTGTCAATGAGATTAATGTCAATAAAATCATAGGATATAATTTTTTTCTTTTTTTTTTTTTAAAATTCAACACAAACTAAAGATTTCCGGGTTAATAAATTTGTATATTGTTTTTTTTTTTTCTTTAAACACATGAAATAAACGTGTGTGTAAATCTTATCAAACGATAAGCGGATTATCAATTTAAAAAAATAAAAAAAACTCATAGTTAAAGGCAATAAATTTATATATTTTTTATCCAAATAATCAATAAAGTAAAAATCATTTAAAAAATCAAATTGTGTGTTAAATTTTTCATGTTTTTGTCGGTTATTAGTTTGTAAAATCATGTCGTTTTAAATATTTATGTTAATCAGATATAAGGGAGGTGTTTTTGTAAAAACATGATAAAATAAAATTTTTATAATTAACAATAATTTATGAAATGCCTTGATGTTCATCGCGCATTTCCAATAAAGGCTCACGCACCGTCCGGAAGACCACCGCCCGCCTATTTAACAGCCACACGTGGTGCGCCTCGCCCCCGGGTCGATATCCCCTGGAATGCGAGCAAGTGCGTACGACCTCGACCTCGAGAAAACAGTATCAAATATGAAAGGGAAAGTTTCACCCTTAAAAGGGAAAACTCAAATTATATTTCTCCAAAAAACATCAACAACAAAAATTAAAAATTAACAAAATTTTATAAATAAAATAAATAAGCAAATTGGTTTTTTGTTTTCTTGACTTTTTTTTTTTTTTTTTTTTTTTCATTAAAAAGGCCAACAAGTTTAGTGAATGAAAATATTTTCTTTTATTTTAATAAGTATATTTTTTTTAACTCTTTAAAATTATTACAAAAAAAATATCAAATTTCAATTGTCTTTCTTTACATGTTGATGGATTCAACTTATTTTCATGTATTTTTATGAACAATATAGCTATTTTTTTCCTTTTTTTCTGTAACTTAAACGCAACAAAAAAAAATAAAAAATTCAATTTAAATATCACCACAGTGATACTTCCGGAGGACAACCAGTTACTCAACTAGTCCTATACTGTTTCACCACTCGAATAAAAATATATTGTAGAAATAAAAAAAGGAAAAAAGGAAAAAAAACATTTTCATTTTGGAGAAATGATGATTTTGTTGATGAAAAAATAAATTCAAATTATTTATTACATTGTGTAATAATATTAGTGACTTATTGATTAAATTGATGAAAAAATATCAGAGGGGAAATGCAGTTGACAGAGGATATGAAAAATCATCACAAGACAAATAACAATATGGCTTTTAACAAGTTAATAAAAATGTCAAAAAAAATTAAAAATTATTACCACTACTATATTGACAATATGATATTAAATAAAACTAATGTTATGTCTAGTTTTTGAGTATAAAAAAAAATAAATTGTTTGATAATACTGGTGTTAACAAGAGGATAATACTTGTGATGTTATCAAACATGTTTGAAATGATAAATGTGCAATTAAACATTGCAATTTATCAAATATATGGAAAATGAATGACGAGGAAGAGTTAAGAGTATTAAAATCATCAATTTAGAATAATAGTGAGAGAGGGAGAGACAAATAAATAGAGACATTGAGAAAGAGTAGCATAGAGCTTCTCACACTTGAACATACGAGTTGACGCGACAGTGCGTGCCCGCGTTGGTACACGATCGTTTCGTTTAATTATTATAAAAAAAAATAATTAATAAATTTTAAATTCAATAATATCAATAATCATTTTGATAAATTTTATTTGAACAATAATTTATTTAATTTGGTGATGATTTATATGAAACACCTGAGTAACAAAAGAAAAAACAATAATTCAATTTGAATTTTAAATAGATAAATTTTATGTTTAGGCAAATTAATTATTTAAAAAATATCATAGATTATATTACTGTGGAAGTAATCAACAAGTGTTTTAAAAATTTTTAAATATAATTTAAAAATAGTTTATGATAATTAGCTGCTGCCAAAAAAAGTTTAAAAATAAAATTTAAATATTTGTAATAATTATAGTTAAATAATGTATATATTTTTTTATTTTTCAATCATCAAGATGTTATTTTTCTGGTAGTATAACACACTGATGCGAATCACGCGACTTACGTAAGCAATCAGCCGAGAGAGACTAACTTTGAATAAAATTATCTATCAATTTAACAATAATGTATTTGTGAAAAAAAAGGTATTTTTTTCTAACACATAGTAACGTATAAAAATTTATTGTTTGTTTTTTAACTATAAATTGTGTATTTAATAGAGAAATAGATAAATTTTGACAGTATAAACAAAAAAAAAGAGGAAAAAATAGTTAAAAATTATGAGATATTATTTGAAGGCGTGGAATTTCTAATACAATCATCATAAGACAATAAAAAACAACGATTTTTAGTCATTTCAAGCATCTTAAATATGACAGTGTCACAAAATTTATCTCAATTGTTTTCTTCACTTGATTAATATTAACGAGTAATTGATTTTGAAAATTAAATTTATAATATTTATCACAAGTTTTGTGTAGTTGAATTTTTAATATTTTTTATACAATAAAATAATATTAAATAGTTTTTAAAAAATATATTTACAAAGATAAAAATAAAACACAGAGGAATGAATAAAGTGTGAAAATAATTGTGCAATTTTTTTTTTATTTTTTTCTTCAGAGACATAGAAAAATAATTTGTTTTTTTACTCATAAAATATTTAAAATATTAGTCTTAAAATATTTTTAAGAAATATAATATTATCAGACTTGATTTTTATATATAAAAATAATTTTTTTTGTCAGTTTTGTTTCGACGATAAGACAATTCAGTTTGACACAAGGCCAAGAAGAAACACGTTGGGCCAGAATTTAACAAGCAACAATACAAAAATAATATAACAATTGTTGTATAACTTTTTTTTTTTTTTTTTTTAATTTAATTTTTATTTATCCATTTGACATGAAATATAATTAATAAATACTTAATAAATTTATTCCTCAAAAAATACTTATCAAAAATCATCAAGAAATGAAAATAACAAGATAAAATTAATGGCGTAAAAATGTGGCTTTATTTATACATACATATATAAGCAATCAGCGCGTGACTTGAAATTCTTTGATATAATATTTTTGAAATTTAAAAAAAATCATAAAACACAGTGTGTTTTTATTTTATTTCTAAAAATTTCAATGTTTTTTTATAAATAAATTTCAATTGTATAAGCAATTATTATTAATTTGTTTAAAATTATTTGACAAATTTTAAATTATTATTTTACAACAAACATAATACACGTGTTTTATTGCGCAATACATTTCAAGTATTAAATGTGAAGAATAAAATGAGTGACTTTTGTGGCCGTCATATTATTTTTAGAATATAACTCGTTACATATTTACCTTGCCCTAACAACATCATCAACCTCATGAGACCATCATCATCATCCAACATCACCAATATCTTAAACAAAAAAAAAATATTATTATTTATTCTAATGTCTTTATAATGATAAAATTCTATTTTTAAAAAAAAACATATTTGTTTTTTCTTCAAAAGTTATCGTATGATTTTAGCATGACTTATCTTGTTGCAAAAAAACAAATAAAAAGAGGTCAATCACTTCATTTTATTATAAAGAAAACATTTAATAATTTTAATTTAAATCAACTTAATTCTACAGATTTTTCTAGAACTTTAATTTAAAAAAAAAAAAAACACTTAAATATTTGATAAATAATATCAAAGTGCACTTGTGACAAATAAGCAATATATACATCGAAAAGAAATTAATTTAAATTAGACTATAATCTCATTATGAAATGTTAAATAACGATAATAAAAATAGTAAAAAAAAAAATCTAAACAAGTTATACAATAAGCTTTTAATAAATGCATGTTGATTAAGACTGAAAATATATGTATTATCTATTGAATGCAATAGCCAATTTGAATTTGAAAAAAAAAAACAAATCGATCACTTGCTCAAATGCAGTCAATCTATTGGCATGACCATCAACTGCGTATGTACTCGTAATGCATATAACACCCAGCATATATAAGATACAAAAATAAACAAAAAAAAAATTAGTTATGCGATAACAAGTTGCAATAATCAACAACAACTATTAAATAAAAAAAAAATATATAAATGATAATATGTATAAAATTTTATTAAATATTTTGTTTATAATTACAATATTTTATTTACAGTGGTGTCGAGTGCAAGGATGAAATTTATAGTATACGTCAATTGGAAGCAACAAATGACAAACAATTAATATCATCAAATGAAAATAATAATAATACATTATCATTAGCTACTGAAGATTCAAATATTGAAAATATAAATCCAAAAATAATAAGTGAAAAAAGAATTACTAGACCGTTTGCTGTAACAGCATCAATATTTAAAGATCGCCTATCAGATAAAAAATTAATTAATGATAATAACACAGCAACAGCAACAGCAACAACAACAACAACAACAAATGTTGATGATAAAAAAGATAATAAACGCTCATCAAATTGGCAAAATCAGGCATGTGTTAAAAACATATACTATATAAGATTTTTTATGATAATAAAATTAAATTAATTTTAATAATTATTACAGGATAAATTAGTTGCCGATTACGATACAACAATTTTACGTAATCGTAGTGGTGGTAATAGACCACAAGCTGTTACTAGAAATATTTTTTGTCAGGATAATCCATTATCAGGTAGACCACAAACAACAACAGCAAGTATATTTGCACCTCGTACTGAGGACATGAGCAAAGGTTTTCTTACATTTAGTGAGGATCAACCAGGTTTAACAAGTTAGTAATAAAATAAAACAATAAAAACTAAAGAAATTCATTTGATTAACATTTAATAATCAATTTTTTTATTGCAAAAATAGTGTTGAAAGATGAGCCAGAAGATTTGACACATTTAGCACCAACACCTGGTGATGTATGTGTACCACTTGAAGACACACCATTTATATCAGTTATGCTTGATGAATTTATACTTGGTAATGAAGTTTATTGTCCATTATTAAGTCCATCATTACCACCAGAATTAAATGACGATGTTGATTTAATAAATGATGATAATTTAAAAAATACAAATAATAATATTATAAATACGACAACAGCAACGACAGCAACAATTGTTGATGGTGATCCATTTTTTTATGCTGATAATGATTCAAGTACAAATTGTTTAAGTAATTCAGATGGTTTATTAACACCAATAATTGATAAAAGTCCAGAACAACATAGTATTGATTCATTGTATAGCCATGATGATAATAGTAATGGTATTGGTTCTGGTATATCAGATGATGATATGTTAATGTTAAATATTAATGACGTTATTGCTGATGAAGAGCTTGCATTACGTGCACCATATATACCAATGTCTGATCAAGATGAAGCATTACAATTACTCATCAGTGATGATATGGTCATGTGGGGTCCAACACAGCCATCAGAAAAAAAAACTAATTGGTTTGTCATTCAAATATTATTATCAGTTTAATTTTAATTAAAAAAATATATTTTAATGTTTTTTTTTTTTCCTTCTATTATTTTTTTTATTTAGGGATAACAATGATGATGATGATGACGATAATGTTGATAATGATAATACTAAAAAATTAAGTGAATCAAGTCTAGCTAAATTACTGAAAAGTACTAGTGATGATATTGATAAACGTAATCTTGAAAATTATATTGTTGATCCAGTTCAAGTACTTGGACAGAATTTTAAAAAAGGTAATTAATAATTTATATTTAATTTTCTATTATTAATATTAATTTATGATTAATTATAGGTACAAATAAACGTAATCATGGAACAATGTTGTCAACAAATGAAAGTGATAAAAAAAGAATTCGTTATCAAGATACAACAAAGCAAACATCACCAATAGTTTCAAATGATATTTATTCAATAAATATGCCAACGATATTAACTGCAACAACAACAACGACAAATAAAACTGGACAATCTGATAGATTAACAGTACTAAATAACGATAAAATAAATAACAATGATGATGAATTAAGAATGGGAGATAATAAAATGCTTTTGGAACAATTAATGGAACAATGTCATGAAAGAATATCAACTAAAACACCAATTGAAAAAAGAAATGAAAGAAATAATCGTCAAGAAGAAAAGGAAGATGATGATGATGGTGGAGGTGATGATGCCAAAAGACAGTCAAACAGTGTACTAATGAATCTACTTGTTTCCGGTTGCGATGTGAGTGCGGGCTATGTTTGCCTTGTTAAACCAAAACCAATTGTAAAAAAAACAATCACAATAAAGTGATTTAATTTAATTACTATTATTAATAATATAATTAAGATGTTAATTATTTTTCTTTTTTTTTTAAACTGCCAAATGATAAAATATTATCAAATTTTTACTCAATATTTTTAAATAATTATCAAATATTTTATTTAATAATTAAAATTTATAAAAATAATTTAATTAAATTAGTAAAATTAATGTGCTGGCGATCGCGTTTTAGCAATAAATAATTATACAAACAAAAACAGAGTGATAGCTAAACTTTGTATTGATAAAAAATATATATATTAAGATTTTTTTTTTTTTTTTTCTTTATTTTGTCAGGCCGTCCATTGTAACTGGTAGTTATTGTTCGTTAGATTAACGGCCTTTTCCGAGTAATAATAATTAATAATTAATTAATGAATTTTATCACTCGTTTGTAAGCTAAATGGTAAATACGTTGTTGTACGAAAGTTGATTTAATTGAAAAAAATTTTAGTAGAGAGTTAATTCGTGTGAGAAAAAAAAAAAACATAAGAAGAGATTATCTTGTTGATCTCGTTGTCTTCAAAAAAATTCAATAATAACAACGGTATTATTAAATTGTCATGATAAATTACAATGAAGGATGAAAATTATTTAACTCGCTCTCTAGAAAAAGTCATGTTGTGTAAATATTTCTTAAAAGTATATATGAAAATTGTTGAATTGGCAGAAAAAAAAAAATGATATAAATTTATTAAATACATGTGGATTAATACATACTGGGATTTTTCGTCTGCTGCGTTTCAATGTCCTTCCTTTCTTATCCTGTTTTTCATATAAATATAAATATTTTTCTCTATTTTAATTATAAAACTATCAATTTTTTTCTATTTATTATTTTATATTTATTATTTTATTATTTTCTATATGATAAATTTCATTTTAAAAATATACATTACATTTAGATGTAAAAATAAATATAAAAAAAAAATACAATTCAATTTGTAGTTATATTAAAAAGGCTCCCACGTTGTTGAAAGAAAGAAAAAAAATAAAAAACCCACAATATAGTTAATAGAATTTCCTACCCTTGATATGTTTTATCCTTAAAATTTCGAAACGCAGTAGAGCTTTATTTATTTCATTGATTTAATGAATTATTTCACTGAAATTATTTAAAAATATTTAATTTATAGCATTAAAATAAATAATGAAAGGAATATAATTGTTTATTTTATTTTATTTCCAACAGAAAACCTGTGTTGAATTGCCGAGAAATTATTCACCACTGAAAATATCAACAGAGGATCCATTTGTTCATCAAGATGCACCATTATCAAGTCCATATTTGTCAAACATGATAATAAATCAAGACTCACAATGTATGAAGAATATCGAAGACTTAACATCATCATTATTCATCAATAATTCTCCATTTATCGATGATGATTTTAATTACAACATCAACACTGAACCGCTATCGCCAGGCTCAGAACTCTTGCAAGTTCTTGGTCAATCAGATTGAAAATAATTATCATTTATTCATCAACAATGGGGCCTTACTAATCAACCAATAATATTTTTTTTTCTAACAATAAGGAAAAACCAATAATAAAATAAAATAAATGTATAATATTATTAACTATTTTATCATAAGACTAAAATTGTCGATTAAACTTTGTTTTTTTTTTAAATTAAACTAATCACCAAACGAGATATTTTTTATCCATTAAAATAATTAATAAACAATATATTGTGAAGACAAAATTAATGTAATAATAATATGCAGCATGTAGAGCTTTTAAAAAGAAAAAACATTTTACAAATGTTATTTTTTATTTTTGTTGATTTATTACTATGAATAATTTTTAATTATAAATTTATATGAATATATCAATATAAATTGAGTTTTTAAAATTATTAGTGTTTAATTTTTTATAATTAACAAGATTGTACACATTTTCTACGGATGTTTTTTCGTTTTTATTAAAAAAAAATCATT
>JAPYYR010001856.1:0-17304 GCA_030523065.1 Aphidius colemani
TATTATTTTATTTATTAATAATTATAAAAATTTGTTATACACAGCATTGTCGTAGCATTCATATTGTATAACAATTGTTTTTTTAATTATTAATTTTACATTGTTTGAGTCATTATTGCCTTTGTCAGTGTTTAGTGCTCATTTATTTTTGCTGCATATTTGTTTAATATTTATTTATTTTTTATACATTTACTACTTCTTTATTTGTTTAATTTTACTCTCATAGTTATACCCAATAACAATTATATATGATTTATTGTTACAGATGCTTTATTAAATTTATTCATGGAAAAAGTATTAGGCTGGAAAAAAAGGCTGATTTAATGAAAAAAAAAAAAGAAAGTGTAAAGAGAGTATTAAAGACAAAATCATTTTGGATTAAAGTGAGTTAATTTATTCGATTTAATAATTGAAATACATATACTTTTATACTTTTACCTAATAATAATTTGATCATTTATTGTTACAGTTGCTTCATCAAATTTATCCATATGTAAAGCCAAATAGTGTTATGTATGTGAAATAAAATATACATGAGCTTTAATCATACTGACGATGAAAAAAAAATTAAAAAATATTTTGAAATAATTAAAGTAACTGCGTCTGTCTTTATACTACAATATAACGTGAAAATATCAAGTGAAGTGTTAGTGTTTCAAGTCCAAAAACTGAAATGTGAATTGTTTATAAACCATTTGATAATTCAACGATCATGAAATCCTCATGACATGCATTTATGCTCGATATGTAGGTTTATTTGGTTTAAAAACTGAAATATACTCTTATACTTATCTAATAACGATTAAATGATTTATTGTTACAGTTGCTCATGGGAAAAGCTATATAAGTCTTATGTATGTGAAAGAAAATATACACAAGATTAAATAGTGCTGACAGTGAAAAAAAAGTACTCTACTATTTAAAATAATTAAGGCATATGAGACTGTGTTTATGCTACAAATATAACATGAAAATACCATGGGAATGATGTTTCATGTTAATAGTGTAAGAAGCTATGTCGACTTTGGTCAGTCTTAGTGTTGAAAGTAATGAAATATTGGTATATTCATGTCACTAACAATATGCATTCATGTTCGAACAATGATTAATCCCCAATAATCAGAAGTTATTGTTTCAAAAAGTCATGAACTATCTGATGAACACATGGTGCTGGAATGATTGATACTTATGCTCTATGCTAATGTATCTATTGGTAAACGTTTCGCACCACTTGGTCTACAGCTAAATCTGTTTTCAACAAAAAACAATTTGGTAGGTCGGTTGTTGTTGGGACTGATCCGTCTATACTTGTTGGTGCTTCAAGAACCTTTCGCCTCTACTCCAAAGAATGTTAAAAGATATTCTCACAATTGCTTACAAGGCCACATGTCAACAACAGCTGACTCGAGAAACATTCAGTAAAGCTGACTGCCTTCAAATAATAATAACAACAAGCTATTCATTCGACCGTCTCCTTCATTCAAAAAATATTAAATAGAAGCATAAAACTCCATAAATAGAAGAGAAAAAAAGGACTAACTTATAAGCTATATAAGTCGACAATTAATTACTGTTATTAATAATAAAATAATGGAGTAATTAGTGACAAGTTCAACGATGATGTAAAAAAAATGACTAAATTACTTTGTCATTGAAGACAAAATCATTTTGGACATAATATTTTGGTTTCCTTCTGTAACAATGGTGTAAAATTGGTGATGATGAAAAGTGTTTTTTAAAAAATAAGTGAAAAGTGGTGATGATTGTTTTGTGATTGTGAAGTGCTTGTGTTTTTTGTGATCATTGAACCTGTTGCTGATCATCTAAAATCATCATGATCTACTTCATGGCCTTGCAGTATTTTGATGACCATTGATGACCAGAATAGAAACATCCGCTAAAAAGGTAAGATTTTAATGATACAATTATGATTTCGTTTGAAACCCCATAGTAGTCCCTATGCGTATTGTTTAGGTCATCTATCTTTTCTTCTGATCTATTTATTGTGATAATTCAAGTAGTATGCTATTGCTTAGATGACTCGTATCGTTATCGTTATCATGTACATAGAAATACCAAGTAATTTATCATTAAATCTATCACACGTTTGCTACTTAAAATGCAATATTATATTTTACGTCATTAAAAAAGTTGGTGCATGCTTGGTGCTTTTATGACAAATGTATACAATCAAATAATTATCGTTCAATACATTCAATTTTTCTGCTTTATTATTCCATTTATTTATTGTTTTTTTTTTTATACTTCACAAAAACTATCACTTCCATGTAAAAATTATTATAAATGTATTTTATTTAAATTTAAAGATCACTTAAATCAACAGCATCAACACGATCATTAATATCATCATTCATTTCTTTATCAATTTTATCGTTAGACTTATCGTTTTCTTGATCAGACTTTAATTTTGGAATATCCAAACTTGACCATGTTCCTGGCTCAGCTTTTTTCATTTTAATTTCAACTTTTGTTGGTAGCATATTGACTGAACTATTTGCAATATCAACAACCTGTAAAAAAAAACATTGAAAATTTAATTTAAAATAATTTATAAAGATACAAGTTAATTAACATTCGATATATAATTTCAACTTACTCCTCTGAGTTCTAAATCAAGATCATAAGACGAATTTTCTTCGAGGAAAAAAAGACTAATTGTTAAACGAATAGGATTTAATTTAACTGATGATTTACTTGGTTGATATTTCTTCGCATAAATTGCAACAACAACATGTGATCCTGTCTGATGCCAGTCCATTCGACATTCAATTTTTTTTTCATTTTTCTGTTTATAAAAGAAAAAAAAATATGAATCAGTTAATAAAATTATCAACACAATAAAATGAAAATATTATTTTTTTCTTTTTAAAATAATATTTTACAAACCTTGGCTATCCAAACATGTTTGCCATTGGTACATCCTGGCAATGTAAGAAAAACAGAAAAATCAGTTGTCTTTTTTTTTGGACAACAAGACCAGTATTTTAAACCTTCATGAAATATTGGTGCACCAGGATGATGAATACATGTTTCATCATCAGATTCAGAGCCTTTATATGTTCCATTGCATGATTTATTTTTGCATGATTCACCAATCTTGACTGTTGTTGAATCACATGTATCTGGTTTATTGGTAGTAAGAGTTTTAATTTGTTCTAAAAGTGATGTTGATACTGTTGGTGTTAAAATTGTTTGTGCTGTATCAAATGATGGTCTTTTTAGCCCAACAAAATTACTTTTTGGTGCACGATATTCAATAACTTCATCAGCTTTTGTTTTATCAACAATAGGCTTTTCTGGTTCTGGTGGTTTTTCATTTGAATGAAATGATTTTGTACAGCCTTTGATATTTAAAAATTCAGTAAAATCAATGCATCTTTTTTTACAACATGACCAACTTTTATAAGCGTCATGAAAAATTGGAGCACCTGGATGATGTGCACAAGAATCTAAAAATAAAAATATACATTTATCATACATTTTAATATGACTCATTCTTTTAGATAAACAATTTATTTGGTTTGATTTTTTATTGAGAAAAATCTTGATATATCTTAAATTGATTTATCAAAAATTATAATTAATAACTCACCATTTTTATTATCATCCGGATTAAATTGTTGTCCACATCCCTTGTTGTAACAAACCAACAAGCCATTATTTACAACTGCTGTCATTTTAGTAATCTATTTGACTCTAAGAACAAATATAAAACAAATTAAAATTAACTGATGTTTTGAGGGGTATGAATGATGTATTAAAATCAAGAAAACTATTCACCACATGTATCTTTATACCTTTTTTGTTGAATTCGAGAACGTTCCAGTTATTTCTTGGCAACTATTTAAGCTATTAGGAGCTATTATTTTTACTTGCAATCATAGAAGCATAGAAGCACATAGAAGTAAAAAATTGTAAGGTTAGAACGTCCACGCCATCTGCGAGGATGCAATAACAAAAACAAAAAAAAGAGAGAATGAGGAGAGACAGTGAAAAAGAAAAAATACACAACAAAAAGAGAGCCAATGTTAAACGAACCCAGTGATTGGTTACACCAAAAAGGTGCGTTCAATAGCTCAGGAAGCGACCAGTACCCGGCAAAGCATCGGGCATCAAGCTGCTGTCAATTTCGTACATAATTATATTGCATATTCAATATTTACAATTTACTATTGTTTTTGTTATTAATTTAATACTTTAAATTACAAAAAATTTAGAGTATATCCTAATAATAACAGTTTCTCAGTTAATTTTTTTTTACTCCAAAAAATCAATTTTGTGTTTTTTAAGTTTGCATTTTTATTATTTTGCATATTTAACTTTTTTTTTTCACAACAACAGTTGATATATTGACATTGCTAATTATTATTAAAACAAACAATAAGTGTTTTTTAAATTAAATCATTAAACAGTGATTTGTGGTTGAAATTTTTCATCATAATAAATTCTCATATGAGATAGAAAAAAAAAAAAATAAATATTTTTGAGAATTAAAAAAAAGGGGAAAAAAGTGCCGTTTGTTGGACGCAGCATCCAGAGTGTTACTTTTGCTTTTGAACGAAGTGGATTGGAGCAGGTTTTTTTCTTTTTTCTGTTCAGTGGTATGTTGGTTTTTTATTAATTTTAAAATTTAGTTTAATTGTTTTTATATTACTTCGTTTATTCGGTTTGAAGATGCGTTCGTGTATTGAATATTTTATTATAAGGATGATGTTGATGATGATGATGGTGATGATGATGATGATGATGATGATGATGATGATGATGATGATGATGATGATGATGATGATGATGATGATGATGATGATGATGATGATGATGATGATGATAGATTAATTGTTTGTTGATATATTGATGAGGTAAATTTTATAAATTATTATTTCTTTGAATGTAAGTTTTATTCAGGTACTTAGCGCAATCACGCGAAGAGAGTTTAAGTTCGTTGAACTCAATGTAAGCCCTTTGTGCAGTGAGTTGTGTACTGAGAGTATGTACACTCTCAGATGTAATACCGTTGTACTTAAAATTGCTCAAAGTTTTTTTTTTTTTTTTCATATATATATATAATTGATCTTCGTGTTTTTAAATATTTATATTTGATAAAATCAAAGGGTAGTTTAAATTCTGCAGAAAAACAAAATAGCCATCATCAAAATTATATTTACTTTTTTTTTTTATTTCAACTTAAATCAATCTATATACGATACTTGTCGTAATTCAATTATTAAATTAATCGTTATGATATTGATTTCATGAGAATCTTTGAATAGAGTATATACATAAAATAAAAAGCTATAAATAAATTAGATAATGAAAAATGTCAAGTTAATTCATAATGTTTAAAGTAACGATCGAGATAAAACTCCAGTTTTTTTTCATTTATTGACTTTTTTTTGTCGTGCTCACATTTAAAATAAAATAAAAAAGCTTTTTAAAAATAAAAAAAATCTATAAATTATCTCTATCAATTATTTAACGATTTTAAAAAATATACTTAATTTTTTAAAAAGTCGTTTAACATCTGGTATTTTTAATAAATAAATAAAATTCTTTTGCGAGATAATCAAGTTTTTTGATTTAATTAATTGCATAATGTTTATTCATTCAATAATTTATTTATATATTTAGTAGAATTTTATAATTCTATTTACATTTAAACACAATATACAATTTAAAATTTAAAACAATTGGATTTAGTTTTCGGAGTAGTTAGTGGAAAATAAAAAGAAAATTAGACAGTAAAAAATCTGTGATTTTGGGACAACATTTAATCCTCAACCTGCAATTGTATTGTTATGTATCGAACAATACAGGTGCCATCCCTATATACAAATTTTATTTTTCTATTTTCTATTTTTATTCTTGGAAATATATACCTGAACTAATGATCCAAATACCCCAAATATAACAGGGTCGGTTGCATTTACTATCGTCCCGTAAACATATTTTATCTTTTTTTTTTGTTCTGTTGTCAGTTTTCATCTCTTTTCCGTTCCTGCACTCTTTTTTTTCTCATTTTTCCTCAACTCCACCCTCTAGTTCTTTTTTTTATCGTCATTTCGTTCCGCTATTTGTATTTTATTTGAAAAAATTTTTTTTCATTTTTTATATATTCCTGAATTGTTGTTGTATCAAAGTTTTCGCTCGTTCCCACGTTATATAGTCAGGATGTATAGTGAATTGAACCCCGCAGGAAGAGACGATATAGATGCTCTATAACAACGTCACCACGTGCGATTCCGGTGTGTAAAGAGATGATGATGGGAATTTATAGTGGGGATGGAACGTGGTTAGTTGACTTTCCCAAAGACATGGTATATCATACACGAAGAGATAGAAGTTTTGCTTCAAGGGGACCATTTAATGAGGCAAGGGTAAGGGAGCAAGACAAGGATGATGGGGGGAAGAAGGCTTATACCAAGATGTATTCAAGAAACCATTTATTCTCAGGGCGCGGTCAAGATCTCGAGAATATACACGGGTAAAGGTAAAATCCCCCTCGACCTCCATATATACTCCCCCAGGTATTTTCTTTAACTGATAAGAAAAATATTATTTCTTTTATAAAATAAAATAAAATTTAACATCAGTTTTTCCATCATAGTTCCTTTTTTTTATTATATGATTTATCAAGAATTTTCTCTCGTCTTTTCTCGGTATATTATCATTATTTTTTTAATAAATTATTTGAGATTAAATATTAAGAATATAATATTGCAATATATAGGTATTGCTTTGTTTTTGATAAATTAATATTAACTATTTGCAAGTAGAAAATTTTTTTTATTATATTATAAATTTAATAAGTTTCGAGGTTTATAAATTTTTGCCATGAAACAACAAATACTCATAGTTTTAATGGTAGAATGAGACGACGACAAGGTGAATCCAAC
The DNA here is from genome assembly GCA_030523065.1 of Aphidius colemani. Lineage (NCBI taxonomy): Eukaryota > Metazoa > Arthropoda > Insecta > Hymenoptera > Braconidae > Aphidius > Aphidius colemani. The sequence goes on from JAPYYR010001856.1 coordinate 6,915, forward strand.
ACGCCAGGATAACCAAGGTGAACCGGTTGGGTGGTTGTAGTTGTAAGAAAAAACAAAACCCAGTTAACCGGCAAAAATAATACTCTTAAATTTTAAAATAAATATATATCAATGGGATATAATAATCTAAATAATTAAATAAACAATTAAATTTCAATTGATAATTAAAGCTATAAACAAAAAAATATAAAATTTTGCAATATTATTGCTGATAAAATATACAGTCATTTTAAATTAATGATTATATATCGGTGTAATCATGCATTTAATTGTAAGTATCCAAGATTGACGTATTTATGGGAAAGCACAGATGTGCATAATGTAATAATGACGTACTTTGGGGCAGCTAATGTATACATATATTGATATCGTGTATCCTGAAAATACATATAGGCTTTTGGTATACGACAGCTGCAGATAATACGCTGATCACCAACATGACATTTCCGCGCACACAAATTTCAAATACATGTCATGTTATATTGCATATATGCAGAATATACATATATGCCATTTTAGATGTTTTGAATTGATTATACGTTTTTAGTATTATTATTATTTAATTATTCCGTGTATATACAAACGAAGGCTGAGTGATTTCGTTTATTTATTTATTTTTTTTTGCTTTTGCATGTACATATCGCTATGCAGTATATATAGTATAACAGAAATTTTTTTAATTACGAGATAAGATGAATTTTGAATAATTCATTTTTACCTCAAAAATATGTATGCGATTTTATATGCGTTTGTATTTTGTGGGATTATGCGGTGAAGATGCATCAGAGGCATCATTTATGCACTTATGATAAAAATTGAATAAGTAGGTCGTAAAAGTTGGAGAGAATAAACATCATATAACTATATTATTAAGAAGCAATCATTTGAAATGTAAAATATAATTATTAAAAACAAAAACTATATAGCGCTCTATCATTCCCTTGGATATATATAAATAAATATATGTCATGTAACTCGTTTTCATGCTTCCGAGGGACGAAGGATAGAAATCTCACTTGGCTAAACCTCATTATGTATTCAAGGGAGTGTGACACCATTACTACCTCCGTGTCAACGTAAATTCAAACGTCAAAACATTAAAACTCATTCAACAAAGCCCTTTTTTTTTTATTTTATTTTTTATTCAAATAAAAAGTCATGCTTAATTTGAATGAAGGTCAATCTTTATGTAAAGAAAAAAATTAAATTATTATACATATAACAAGATGGAAAAGCTATTTGAAAAATTACATTGTAAAATATGTATATTTTCATTTCATTGTTTAACATATAATATGCTTTTTACAAATTGATGTATATCATTGTAGAAAATATATGTTTTTTTGTGTTACGAGATTGATGTCTGACATATTAACGTTTATTCTACTTAAATTTTATCATTATCTGTTGTCTTTTTTTTTCGAATGAAATTGATCAATGGTATAAACCTGCAATTGCCAATTAAATCATTGTTATAGTCGATTAACTTTTGACTCCAAAATACCACTGTAGTATATAAAAAAAAAAAAAAATCTGTATGTGCATATTATTATTTCAAAGAGAGAAAAAAAAAAAAATGAACAAATTGGATTAAATCTGATTTAACTGAATGCAGTGAAAAAGATTTAATTTATATTTGCATTATTCCAGTTGTAATTTTGATAAAATGATAATGAATATATATTTTCTTTGTTTTTCTTTGATTTTATATTTAAAAATATAAATTACTCTTACTGAATAAAAAATAGATATAAAGATATATAAAGATAAAAATTGATAGTTAAAAATATAATAGTATTGAAGTATTTGATGAATATATCTTGATTTTTTTAAAACTTCTTATTTGTAAGGATAAAAAAAATAGTTGAAAAAAATCAAAGTAAAGCAAGTGTATATATAACAAACCGATAATTCAACATATAAGAATTAAGATACATGCGATGTTCTCTATTATCAGTTTATTCCTTAATTCTCTATTTGCACATATATGCTAGTTGCATATACATAGACAAGTACTTACTCTACTGGCAGTTGTCTGGTTTGTGAAATTTTGTGTAAGAGAATTATATATACCTATATTTAATCGTATAAAATCGGTACACCTCGTGAATTCTCGGCGGTCGATAGAGCAAACACGACCGCGCCCCAACCCCCCTGGGGGGTTTCGCGGCCCGCCAACGGTTCAACTCACTCTTTAGACTCTCCTCTCCTCATTTTTTTTTTTTTTTTATAATTTTTTTTTTACTCCTCATGGTCCACCAAAAACTATGCAAATATTCAACAACTTTTGTGTAGAAAAATCCACATGAAAATCATCAATCAGTATACCAACTGACCGCAATGTATTCAAAGTTTAAACTCAACAAAACACTAATTTTCACCCTCAATGATATCAAATCAAATTTCCTGTTAAATATTAAAAAAAAATAAATTACTCTCATTAACTATATTTCATAAAAAAAAAAATCAATTATTTTGTCTTTATAAACCCGATGAAAGATAATTAATAAAAAGATAGATATAATATTTATTTTTATATTTATCATAAAGTATATAAAAAAAAATGAATAAATAAATAATCATCAAGGGGATAATTAAAATTAAAATAGATTGACGTCGACAATGTCCTCTGGGGGTTTATGACGTCATGCCGCAACGTCACTGCAACGAGCTGCATACGCAATACTTACGTCATATGATTTTAATAGTATTTGTATGTGTCCGGTATACAGTGCCCAAAAATGTATATATTATCTGTGAAAAAAAAATTTAAAAAAACAATGCATATACCAGCTCAACCTAATTTTTAAAAATATGCAAGAAAAATAAAAAGGGCGGTAAGAGAAGTAAAAAAAATCTAGACTGATAATTTATTGGGTTATTATTCTTACTTTATTTGTAAATTTATTTTTTGATATCTTATTATATATATTGGAAGATAAATTTAGTATTGAAAGGATATTAATGTTTATGCTATGACAAATACGGTTGAAATATGTAAAATATAAATATGAAATATATTTTTTTTTATTATTTTTGTTTTGTTGTAGAGATTTTGAATATAAACCTTTTCAATGTATATGTATTTAAATAAAAGGCATATTGTATATATAGTTTTGTAAAACATAATGCTGCTCGTTGAATCGAATGTCATTGCATTCAGACATTTAAATCGCCTCGACGATTGGATGGATTTGGGGTGGTTGAGGGTGAAAATAAAAGCAAAAGGTATATATATATATAGCAAACGTGATTTAATATATATAGAGCAAAACGTTTTCGATGAATGTGATGAATATGACGCGCACGCAACGTGGTTGCTAACTTTGCATCAATGCACCATCATTTGCATACCAATAGTTTTAGATATATACTTAAAAATATATATATAAAATACATAAGCACAAAGTGCACTCAAAAGGCTCCAAAAATTATCGAGAATAATTACACACTCATTCTATTTTTTATATGTGTATATATATTTTTTTTTTTATTTATTTTTATAACTCTCTATGAATATAGAGCTTTTTTTAAAGAAAAAAAAAATTAATTTGCTAAGAAAATTCTTTTGAAATAAAGTTCATCGTTAGGTTGGAAAGCTTGCATAATAAAACTGGATACACTATATTTTTATATCATGTTTTTTTGATTTTATTTTTATATGATAAGAAAGAAAAAAATAGAGTAATAAAATTGGTAATGGAATTTTAGTATTTAAATTTGTAATTAGATTATTCATTTTTTTTTTTTTTTTTTTGAACAAAACTATTTAATTAAAACAGATAATTTTATATAAGTTATAGAGAGCTTTAATGTCATCTACAAAACAGATATAATCATATTCATTTTACTGATTTAACAACAATCTATTACACCATTATTAACGGTGAAAACTGCTGTTGTTACTCTAATGTACAACATAAATAACCAATTTCATTTTAACAATATACATATGTCACGTACAGTGTATAGGGGTTATTCAAGAGATGAAATTTACGCATATAAACACGAATTTCTACGTACATATATAATGACAAAAAAAAAGAAAAATAAAAAGATTATAATGACATGTTTATATATACATATAATAACAATAATAATAATATAAAATGGTTAAACTTTAGAATAGTAAAGTGTGTGTATGTATAAAGGTTTTGTTCTCTTTTTTTTTTTTTAAATTTTAAATCTGAAACTACTCATATAAACCCCAATGTCATAGGCTTCCAATAAACTTTATAATAACAACAACTTTCAAGTTTTTTAATAAGTGAAATGTATACATATCATATAGAAAAAAAAAAGAAACATTACAAGTACTTGTATTGATAGAAATAATTATTACACCGTTAATCAAATACAAATGATAAAATTTATATCAAAGGAAGAAGAAATAAAGCCCATTTAAAATAAGATACATATCAAAGTTGAACAAAAAAGAAAGCTTATTATAATTATATTTGAAGGAAAAATTCTGCTTTTTTTTAATTCAGGAAATGTATCATTTTAATTTGAAAGTGTTAAAGTCATGAAACGAACAAAGCCAGGCAGGGTGACCCTTTCTTAAAATATATATGTAATTTTTTTTCATAACTCCCTACCTGAAATTTGAAAGCTCCCCTGAGTTGACTAGTGAATCGAATGAGCTAAGGAGAAAGATGGGTGTTTCATGTTGGCAGGGTTGTATTTGAAGGGAGGTGGGTACCACAAACTCGGTAGTACGTTCCTGGCTGCCGCCCTTGTGGCAGATCAATATTACTTTAGTGGGGTTGTAGCGGATCTGATGCAGGGTGAAAGAGAGAAACCAAGTCTCGACAAGGGGTAGTTTTTGCAAAATAGTAGTAAAATAGAGAAAGATAGAATACACTCTCTATTTTACCGAAGAATCTCAACCAATGCAGGGGAAAATACACACACTCTTTGGTATTTTACAATTGTATATATAGCTTAGAGCAAAATTTTAGCATTTCTTGCGCTGAATTTTATCATTAAGAAGGGGTAAAATAGGAGAAATTTCCTGCCACAATTTACCCTCAGGTTGGGGGTAAATATACTGTCATGGCGTCACATGCAATCACCAGGGAAGCGCCCGGAGAACCTCAACACCTCGGTACACATTTACAACCTCAAATATCGTAAAAGAAAAAAAAAAAAAATTCATTTTATTTTCTATACTATATTGATATAAATTTATCATTTGTTAAACATATTTCGTTTATTTCTTCTATTAATCAATTGTACGAAAAAAAAATAAGAAATCAATAATTTATACAAGTTTTTTATGAAGTATTACAAATTTTTTCTAACAAGTTCAGTGATAAAGTGGTGTCAGTGAATTAAATGATTGTTGAAAATATTGTGAGAAAATATTTTAAAATTGAGTAACAAAAAAAAGAAAAATAATAACAGGAAAATACAAGCCTGAATATAATTTTATTTGTTTTGCAAAAAAGTGAAACATTTTACTTGTGGGTTACCGGTGAGTAGTTAATAAAAAAAAAATTACTTTTATATGTATAAAGCCTTATCTTGATTTCGTTTATTTCCATTATACTTGTGTAGAAAAAAACACATTAAATTGGAAAAAAAACCAAAGGGAATAGAAAAAAAAAAAAGATATTAGGGAAGCTGCAATTGCAAGTTTTATCAATTGAAAATCGTGTGAATAATAAATGCCGGTGATGGAGATACTGAGAGGGTTGTAGGTGGTGGTTAACGAGCGTCTGCCATTGTATATATCACTGTACCTATATAAATTCAACACATATAAAAACATGTAAATTTTATATATATATTTAAGAGAGCTGTGTACATGACGTTCGCCTTTCAAAATGACGAGGATCTCGGTACTTGTGTTTGCGTGTACAGCACCTGCTGTGCCAGGGGTTAATGCAAATGAGAATAGCCTATAGAACTTGAGCAGAATAAGTCCTCTTTCTAAGACTCTTCTTGCTTACCCCTCATCCACTATACCTCTTTTTATACAAAAAAGTAACAAACATAAAATAACGAATAAACAAAAAAAAGAATGATAAAAGCACGCATAAGTATGCCATGTGAATAAACATAATATAATTTTTAAACTATGTATACAATGAAGGTAAATTTCAAGTTAGATATTCAATGAGAATGGTACTCAGCATGCACGCGGGATATTGCCTGAGGGCGAGGAAAAACATTAGACATAAGGGATTTTTTCCGAGGGGGATGAACAAAAAAAAAAAAGAGGCGAAAGATTGATGGTGGCTTTTTTTTTTCTTTTTTCTTTTAAGGCTCGTATTGCTAAATAATATAGGTGTACATACAGGTTGTAATGTATCTTTTTTATATTATATTTATATCCCAAATGGTTTGATGATAGTTTTACTTTGTTGATGTAGCCCCACCCTGCCCTATAGACACTATAACGTTGATTTCGTCGCTTCAAGTTTTCATCTTATTTTATATATATTTATTCCCCTAGGTATATATGATCATCTTCCATATAACAACCACACCCTACACCTGGTTTTATCAACATATATATTTTTCAATATCAAAATACTTCAAAATAAAAAAATTCTGAGAATGTAATTTTTTATTTTTTCATTCTATAGAGTCTTGAAATTATTTAATTTATATACATATATATTTATATTATGTAACAGAGTATATATATGTATATAAAGAAAATATATTTCATTTTTCATTTCGTGTTTGCGTTTTTTTTATTATTTATAAATATATAGTTGAAATGTTTTTGTCGTACTGAAGAATGTCTTTTTCCTTTAAATGACAAGTTGATTGTTTTTATGAGGCTTGTGGTTAGATACAGGGTGATAATAGCAAGGACGTAAAAGGGGGTTCAAGGTGAATTAGAGTCCATGACCGATTGTGTGGTAATCAACTATACGTTTGCGATGCGCTAGTGGCTTGCACATGGCCTTGTTCTGTTTGGCACGTTGTTTTCAACCTGCAATGAGATATCATCCCTCTATACCTTTACCAAATTATTTGACCCTTCATTATATATTCTTCCCATCGTCGGTGGCCACCATCTCATAAACATTATGCTTCTCTTACCGCAGGTAAAGCTATAGCTTTTGTCCGGTGTCACTTGATCTCCTTTTTTTTTTTTTTTGCCGAAATATGAGCAAGAACTTTTCTCTTCATGCATAAAAAATATAAAAAAAAAAAAAAATATACACACGCACATATATACACACGAAAGTCACCCTTTTCCGGCATTCTAAAAATATAATTTGCATTTTAATTCGAGATGTTTTTTCTTAATGGTTTTATTCACCAACAATGCGGAAAGAACAAGAAAAAAATAGTCGAAATAAAGATAGAAAATACGAAAAATTAGCCAAAGTGTGTGTTTAAATGAAAAAAAAAAAAAAATACTCGGTAAAAATATAGGGGGAAACAAGTTTACCGAAAATTTAGGGATTGTAATGGTTAAAAAAATTGGATAGGAAGATGAAGGGGAGGATCTATATCCGGTGCACTACCAATTACGAAAAACATGTACAACGTGTCTCGCTACCTGCATAGTATATGTATGCGGTGCGATGTGACATGGACCAATTAGTCGGGATACAATTTTTTTTCGTCACTTTACTTGTTTTTATCTCTTGTTCTCCACCCTCTTTTTGACATTTTTTTTTATTTGTTTATTTTTTTTTTTTTTTTTTTACGTCGGATTTCAACGACTTTTTTACTTCTCATCTCATTCTCTATTTGTCTGTGGGTGGGATGTCTCTCTGACATCCTAGCTAGCTGAACTTATGGGATTAATTTTTAAAAAAATTTCTTTTTCATTTTTATTTTCTTTGAAAATGTATTGGTGTGGATTGGTGACGACAAACACAGAAGATTTCAACAAAGTATTTATATACGTAGCTTAGATATATAGAACTTTGGTTTTGTCGTTCGCAGAAGAAAATAAAATAAAATATTGTACGGCACTAGTAATTGAATTTCCAATTATTTTTTTTACTTTATCAAGTCACTTCAATTTTAGTAATGATATTTCACGTTTATTTTTTCTTTTTTGTTGGGTTGTAGATGTTTTTCCAGAATTTTTTTATAGCAAAAAATCTTGTTATATACGTCAAAACATTATTAAATTATTATTCTTTTTTTTTGTTCAATTTAAAAACATGTATTGGTATAAAAAAATGAAAAATGTGTATTGACGTTGAAATTAAAATTTTCATTTTCAATTTAATAGAGGTTTTTCAATATTCATGTATAAAATTTTTTTTTAATTTTCGCATTGTATTGTAATAAATGTATATAAATAAAATATTTGATGTTATTCAGAATGACATTTTGTATATTTATACGACATACATTGAACATTTAATTAAAAATATTATTCAAAAAAAAAAAAAGAATAATTTCATTTGACAAACTGTTCATCTCTACATGTCAAAAAATAAAAATTATATATAAAAATATTTTCTATATAATAATAGTATATATTATATCTCAAGATAAGAAAATTTTTATTCTGCAAAAACAATATAATAACTGCAAATATATTATTTCATAAAAAATATTTATCATACGAAATTTTAACTTAATCGTAAAAAAAAATTTAAATGAATAATGACTAAATAACTCGTTTATAATTTAATATATTTTAAAATGTGCAGAATTTCAATGAACTCAGCTCATATACATAAATACTTTGCCAAAAAAAAAAATTTTTGAAACTTGTTTACGAGGTGTATACCCAACTTGATAATATAAAATAATAATAATGATAAATAAACTAATAATTTATGAAAATTTTAATTTTTTCAGATACTATGGAAACAGGGGTATGGAGGACGGCGGAGGGCTAAATGCCAAAAATCTCCGGCGACGTAATAGCGTCACAGAATTTTGGAAAAATAATGATAATTTAATTGTTAAAACAAATGTAATTGGCAATGGTGTGTCAAATGAGTACAATGAAAATGACAGATTGTGTATTGAGGCGACAGTCGGTATTACTTCCGGCCAGCCTACCTGCATTGTTGGAATTGGTATACGTGAAAAATGTAAATCAATTGAGAGTGAGGGTGAAACATGGAATAATATGTTGGAAAATAAATTGGAAGATCGATGTAAAGAAAGAAGAAGACGTGGTAGACGACGAAAGAAAAGGATTCAAACACATAAATTTGATGTCAATACGATGAGAAAGAATATTACAAATGATGATCACTGGATTGATCATGATAATAGTGATAATGTTGTATTAATTAAAAAAAAACAAACAACTATTTGTCAATATTATTATAAATGTATGAAGAAAATTACGGAAATGGCTGTTGGTACACTTTTACTTAGTGCTGTTCTTCTAGTTACACCAGGTATGTACTTTTTTTTTTTATTTTTAAAATTGTTTTTTTTCATATTTATATAAGTATATATATTCAATTTATTTTCATATCAGTTTTTTTTTTTGCTACTCTTATATTCACTCAAAAGAAAAAGAAAAAAAGAGTCAAGATTTTCAATGATTTATATTGAAAATGAAAAATTTTACATTAAAAAAAAAATATTATTTACTCAATTTTGTTGAAGATATATGAATTTTAAATTTAATTTAAAAAAGACAGCAACATCAAAACTTGAACATTACATTTCATATATAAATAAACAACCGATTCAATTGTTTTAAATTCTATTGACTGTAAATTTAACGAACGTTTCGAATAGATATTTGTTTACACTGTGTTCACTAGCATTGAATTGAAGCCTTAAAAGAAATATTCAATGAGCTATGATACGTCTACAAATTATGTCTATACTCTGTATCGATATCAATCGATATATTCACTTGTGTATTTTGAAGCTCTACTATTCCTGAGATATGAGCAAGCAATCAAGCATTACAATTTTTTTTTTTTTTTTATCTTTGTATTATCAAACTTCCTCCAGGGAATTTAAATATCGAAAAAAATTGAAGAACAAAAAAAGAAAAAACTATACATTCTTGATGCTAACTGAGACACTGTCATGCATAACATTTATTTAATTTATTTTTATTTTCATCGTTTAAGTTGAAAAGTTTTATGAAAAAAATTATGAATTTGCAAGTTTCTTCTGATAACAACTGAGCATAATTTTTTTTTTTTTCTTTTTGCTTAATTGTAAACCTCTCGAACTCATACTAGCGTGAGAAATTTTGTTCTATTCTTTTATCACCTACCCAGGGTATTTTATGCACCCTCTCGAGTCACTCTGAATGGCCCCGTCTGTGGGAAAACCTCGCTAACTTCCTTCACCATGTTATTTTTTTATTTTAAAAAAACTCTTTTTTTTTTTTTTTTTTTTTTTTTTTTTTTTTTTTTTTTTTTTTTTTTTTTTTTTTTTTTTATTTTTTTTTTTTTTTTTTTTTTTTTTTTTTTTTTTT
>JAPYYR010001857.1:0-15561 GCA_030523065.1 Aphidius colemani
GTTTGTGAGTCAATCTTTATAATACAATCGCTTACCAAACTACGAAAGAAGTTTCACTTCCCTCGAGCGTATCACACACACACTAATTTTTTTTTTTTTACAAAGCTTTCATGAAATGATGGCTTTGAAACTTATGAAGATCATTCCAAAACTTTCGTCTTAATGTTCCTTAAATCTGACCGAAACAACTAATAAAAAATAATATATGATGCTTTCAAAATGTGACGATTCAGAAATTCGTTCGTTAATCCTGAGAACTCATGACGAAAATAAATAATGAACGATATTCCTTGACCGGTATAAGTTGTATTTTGTCGTCGTTAATATGTCTGTTTTGTCGGGTTAAAATAATTAAATTTCAAGCCGTGTTTTCGTATAAATTGTTTTTTATTTTAAATTTATATTTAATGAGTCAAAATTTGTGAAATCAGGCACTAAAAACTCGATCATCGAATTTCGATTAGGTTTTAGGCTAATATTGTTCATTTATATGATACAAGAATACGTATTTTTTATTTTTGCAAAATTCGATTTCACACTATTTTTTTTAAAATCGATAAAATGATTTAGTGAAGACGTCGTGCGTAGTTAGATGCGAAGCTGGCGCGGCGGCCGCGCGTGGATGATCTACATCATCGAGTTACTCTGCTGAGATCATCCACGCGCGGTGGAATACAGTAATTATCTTCCACGCCGTTGTAGCTTAGATCATGAGGAATGAGATAGCAAAAACAATTTTTTTCTAACCCGCCGAGCTCTTTGTTAATTTTTTAATTGTTTATAACAAATAAAATTATTTACTATTAAATATAGGAATTGAACAAAATTTTTTTTATTGTTTTTTTCTGTTGTCCTTTAAGAACTTTTTCTGAAAGTTTCGTTCAATTTCATCAATTGAATAGTTCCTTTTTTTTACGATAGAAAAGATCATTCTCCAAGAAATCTGGACATTTTACTTTGACCGTGTTTGTTTTATTTTATTTTTTTTTTATTACCCTTAACGGTTTTAAAAGGGCCAGAACTCGGTCTGAATGTAAACTTACGTTGTGTCATAAGTTATTCGAATATGTGCGGGTGGCCACTCCACACAACCGAATAATGAAGACATATGTTTGTCACAATCAGGTCTATCGTGTGTGGATAGACTTAATTTGTATATGAATCTTATGGATGTAATAAAATACCTTTTTTTTAGATCCATGACTGAATGTATTGTTAAAATGAAATGTAAGTTTAATATTTTTTATTATGCATGGTACCCTACGGAACAATGGCTTATCCAAATATAACTATTTTCAAAGGTACAACATACTCAGACAGTGAATCATCGTGAAGTTCTAATTTTTTAATAAAATAAAAAGAAACTGAAAAATCTGGTTGAGTGCACGGATTGGTGACAGTGAAAAAACACACTGAAAAAATTAAAATGCGAGATCTACATGAATCCCTTCTAGTAGTCTAGTACTGCTATTCCACCACACTCTTTACTTTACTCTCAATTGTTTTTTTCAGTATATCATTTTGGACTGGTTTATATTAATCATCGTAAGAATAAGCTAAAGAGCGTAGAGTCGTGGCTACGTAAGCTGGGGTGCCTTTCATAACGTTGTAACATCGCTGGCGTCAGCCACGGAGAGTTCGGGTTTTCCGGCGAGTCATCCCAGAACCTAGGACAAGCCTTCCTTTTCTTTTAGGAGTAGAAGTCGTAGTTGTAGAATCCCCCTTAATTTAAATTTCCTTCCCCCTGGCAGATATTAGTATCACGTTGTTAATTAACCGGTTTTTCTGATGTAAAGCCCAAAAGCTTGATTAGCGTCTTAGACCTTTTTTGTAAGTTAGTTGCATTCACAATTTAGTGGTCTCCACATCTCTCTTGTCACTTGCTCACGTGAAAAAATCTTCAATTCGAATTCATATTATTCATTGACAAATTAAAATTATAAATCCAATAAATAAATAAATTTAAAATAAACTATTCGAATATAAAAAAATGAATGTGTCGTTATCCAACGGCTTAACCCACAGACTTATCTATCAGATATAATTCTATTTATAGATGGAAACTTGAAATTCACAAACTTCACTAGAATTACTCGGTCGAATACTAATTTTATCGAATTAATTAATTTTTTAATGTGCATTATGCATGTTAACACATAGATATTAATAACGCAATAAGTTTTCACGAACACCTTTCTCATGTAAACGTCTGATGCTCTATCATCTTAACCACCGAGGTTCTGATGGAGGAAATTGTAAAAAATTTTTATATGAATGATTCTATCCCAAACTCAATACACAGTTCTTTTCAAAGAGTAGCACGATAGTCTAAACCTCATAATTTTTTATTGAAATTTCTATCTATTATTTATAGATCGAAATATTATAATTTTTTTTAACTTCTTTCTGGGAATCCTTCAAGATGACGTCCTAATCAGTCAATGCGCAAGGAGGTTACCTGCAGAGCAGAGGCAGCAAATAAATGAAATAACGAAAGACTGGAAAAGGTAATGAATAATAATAAAGAGCATATCAGAATATGCGAGTCCAGTGGTGCTTGCCATAAAGAAAAATAGAAAAACTCGACTCTGTGTGGATTATATGGACTCTGTTGAATAGAAAGATAATCAGAGACAGAAACCCATTGCCACTTATAGAAGATCAGTTAGACAGACTCCAAGATGCGAGTTTTTTCAGTACGCTAGATCTCGAAGATGGTTTTTTTTACAAACCGATAAAAGAAGAAAGTGTGAAGTATATCAACAACACCAATTCTTGATGGTACCGTTTGGCATGAGCATTTCGCAATCAGTGTTTCAAACGTTTATTCGAATAAAATTTCGTGTGTTAATCAGTGAAAATGTTGTGTTGACGTATTTGGATGATTTACCTATTTTGTTAAATAAACGGTATTGAAAAGTTGCATTCTTCGAGCTTCACGCGTAAACGCTAAGATAATTTTATCAAAAGTTATCGATGTAGACGTTTTTAGAATTTTATAAAATTGCTTCAAAACCGTCTCTTTACTGCATCCATCCCTGCGCAAAATCATTTTTTATAGTCTTTTTCTTAAATATCCGAATCTTCACAATAAAATACATAGTTACGGTTTATGGAAAATCTTTTTACATCACGCCATGATTCAAAAGACACACCTCCTAAGCGTTATAGACGAACTCCATTGTTTCCTTACGAAGACAATTACTTCATACGTTATAATATTTTATTCTTTTTCTGGTAATGTTCTCAAAATAAAATGTATTCAGTTACGATATTTATCGATGAATACAAGTTTTCGCTATGACATGGTGTATAAGGTGTTTGTTACTTTTTTTGCATTGTTCTAGGTGGACCAGGAAGTGGTAAAGTGACTCACTGCGATAATTTAGCCCGATCATCAGATGGAATACAGCACATAAATATGACAGATATTCTGCAGCGGTATTCCTTGAATTTAGGTAAGAAAATTCATTTTTATTATTGTTTCTACAGATAAGACTTCGGTTTTTTATGTTCCGTAGGACACTTTTATTTCGTTTTCTAAATGTAAATATTATCTGATCAAGTCTGGCAACGTTCCAATAGATGACGCTGGTTTTGGAGATTCTACACTGTTAAAAATTTCTATAAAATTACAGTAGGTTTTTTAAAAAAAAGTTTCAGAAAAAAACGAAACCAGTTCTGTAAAAGATGGATACATTTTCTTTTTTAGATAACTAGATACTTTTTTGTTATTTTCGAACATTTTTTTTAGTCAAGAATTTTTTTTCTGCAATTTTTCAAATCATGAAATTTTAAAAAACATACTTAGGACTCGTACGAAATATTTTGTATTGTTACGGAACATTGTGTACAATATTTTTTTCAAATTTTTATGTCCATTATTTCTTTTTTATTCAATGAAACGCTGTGACACGTTTTATTATTTTGAGACATCTCTCGAGTTCGGGAATCGAATGGGTTGATGTTAAACAGAAAGATCTCTTGTAAGGTACATTGATCAAGAATTGAAAAAAAAAATCAGATCTTTGTTGATACTGTTATTAATTGTTTTTTTTGTTTAACGAGAGGGAGAGAGAGAGACCGGAAGTTTTTTTTTTATTTTTTGCTTCTAACGGGATTCGAACAAACGAAGTTTAGATTGTACGTAGTAAAAGGAACGCTTTAGCCCGCGCGGCCACGGAGGGAAACGATACACACTGTAGTTTTGAGAAGTATATATATTTCTAGATCAAAATCTGAACAGGCTGGTCTTATTCAGAATGAGATAAGGTTACTTTGATCAAGTTTGGATCAAGTTATTCCTAATAAAGCATCTTGATCAAATATTGATCAAATTTTGATCAGTCTGTCCGTGTTAAGGCAACATTGATCAAGTTTCGATCGAGTCTGAAGTCAAATAAAACTGACCAGTTTTAAAGATTGTAAGTTGTATTGGCCAAAGTAATGACCCAGTGCTAGCCAATGACTTATTCACTATTGACTTGGTTGTATCAAAATCTACACTAGGCGGCAGTGCATCGTGGCAAGTCACAAGAAAAGCTCGAGGTGCTCTGGATGTAAGATACGATGAGTTATATTTATGTTCACCACGTTCTATTGTCACATGCTTATCGATACAAAATAAAAATAAAAAAGCTACAGTTGCTAGTAAAACCAAAGGTATCAGTAACCATTGCGTCAAAAATAATGTACTGAACTTTTTTTTTTTTTTTTTTGATAAACCAGAAAATCAAAATGACATTGGCCCTTTATCTCCTGAAGAAGACTTTGGGGTGTGCGCGCTGACTATAGAAAAACAACAAGAATTTGATAAGTGGCATAGGGAACAACTCAAAAGCCTTCCGTTTGACTTAAATAAAAAATGGCAATTTATTGTAAATTCGATGTAGAATTACTCAATAACGCTTTTACTACAGATAGAAAATAAATGATGCAAGTAGGTAATGTATGTCTATTTACTGAAGCTTCGACTGCTGCATCGTCTAGCTTATTAATCTAGCATAGAAATCATTTAAAAGAAAAAGAGATAGCAATCGTTCTTCAAAACGGGAATCGTTTAGCTCTTATTCACTTTACGATAGCTGTACAATCGTGATTGTGGCTTGAGCATTCTCAAGGAATCGAAATGATTCATGCTGGTAGAGGGCATGAGCATCGAGTGAGGCCTCATCTCGTCAATGGTATTCGAAAAGATGGGCACACTATATATTTTTTTCTCTAGGTTGTTACTACCACGATTTTGACTGTTAAAAATGATTAAAAAATGTTGATGTGGATTTAGGCGACAATACATCGCTAATTGATTACTGTTTGAGAGTGTCAATTGAGAAGAATGTGTAAAAATAACGTGAATTTGAGAATTTTTCTGAAGACGATTGATAATAGTTTTTTATAAAGAATCAAAATTACCTCGATTCTTTATTTGGGGGTTAAATCGAGAATTTTCGTGTTTCACTCACTGTTACAGGCTCGAAAAAAATATAACATTATGACTATATCCAGCACTGCTTAAAACTCGTATTTTCCCTCTCAGACATCCTAAATCTTGTTTTGGAGGATATTTGTAAGCTCCGTTCTAACAATGGCATGAGTGATGTTGTAGGGTTAATCAAATGCAGAGTTTGACCACCATTAGATTTATATATACATGTATTACCGATGAGATGTCATGAAAAATTATTTTTCGACTTTCTAATGCGTGTATATCAACATTAAATCAGGAAAATTGGACTCATAATAAATCTGAACGAGCACCTACAGGTACTTAGGGATCTAAAGAGTTAAAAAGGGCGGTCTCAAAAAGCCATAAAATTTTAGAAATAAGAGGATGAAGGCATTGGCATAAAACAACTCAATACGATCCAGAAACTAGAACCAGCGCCTATTTGCAGGGTACATGAATCAATTTTCGAAAATAAATCACAAAGCTAGTGGTTGACTTGCAGAGTTTGTGGATGATGTATCAAAACTAGCATATATGGATAATTGTAGTAGAAAAGAGGGAATCAATTTGAACCCTACAAAAATTCAAAGAAGTCCTGGCTTAAGTCAAGTTAGTGAAATTAATCTGAATTTGCGTTGGGGTAGATGAGCTTTGAATAATATACATGACATGTTTAGCATTATCCAGAATATTCAAAATTTCCATAAGTTTGCTGAAAATGCTAATATTGAAGTTTTCTGCATCACACTTATTGATAATGAAACATTATTGATCAATTGGAAATATGTTGCAAGTTGTGATAGAACATATAGCTCAACTAACTTAGTTTTAGGCCCATTCAGTCCTGCGCATGCGAATTTGAAATTACATAAAAGTCTTGATGAAATTCCGAGACAAGTATTGTATGTTTATACTGACTCTATAGTTTTTATTTCTGAAAATGAGAATGATAAATTACCATTAGGTATTGAATCAGGCAATCTTACTGACTAGCTTCATAGCAAATACATTAAGACTTTTATTTCTGGAGGCCCGGAATTTTATAGTTATATTGCTGGAAAACCTGATGGTACAATAAGTCAAGTATGCAAATTGAAAGGTGTAACACTTAACGTGAATGCTTAAAAGTGAATTATAATAGTATTGACTGATGGTGAAAACGACAAGATTATTGTAACTTGTGATTCCATACGTCGAACTAAGGAGCATGATGTACATTGAATAACGGAAAAAAAATTATATGTGGCACCGAGCGCAAACGACGTTTTACGACTAACATGAATAATCCCTTACAATACGGTTATATTACAGCGTATAATACCACTCTGTATAATACCGGTAAAAAAAGACATAAGGCCCGAACTACTGAGTATATACGTGGAATAATATTGTTAAAAAATGTAGTAAATATTTTATATAAATAAATCCTAAATAAGGAGACTTTTCAGCTGTTTTTATTGAATTGCACATTCAATACAGCAAATTGCAAATACAGATGATCATAATCAACTAGAAGCCGATTTGGTTACTTTATTTATCGATCATTTGAGCAACTG
Organism: Aphidius colemani; assembly: GCA_030523065.1. Classification (NCBI taxonomy): domain Eukaryota; kingdom Metazoa; phylum Arthropoda; class Insecta; order Hymenoptera; family Braconidae; genus Aphidius; species Aphidius colemani. The sequence goes on from JAPYYR010001857.1 coordinate 7,003, forward strand.
TACGACATCGTTATGTCATGTTGTTACTTTACGTGTTATCAAAAGACCAGAATTCATGGCTAATTTTACATTACCACAGTCAGATGAACATCAAGTATAAGACCCTGAATAAGAAATTTTAAAATCAAATCAGACGCAATATTAATTACGGAGAATATATCACCAGAACACGGCATTGATGGAGAAAATATTGAACTTAAATGTAAAATTTCTTTTGAAGAAAATTTGAGTATCTTATTTTACCACGTAGACTTTTTGTTTTTTGTGCTACTTACTCGACGGATTTAAAAAATGTGTTATATGTCAAACAGATGGTAAGAAGAATGAACGTCCAATTATTTCATGAAAATAATAATGATAAAACTATTTGAAAATATAAAAACTGTCTTGTAAATTATTTTACCTATTTATAAAGTAATGTTGAAGAATATTTAACCTAGTCAATATTTAACAAAGTGTGATCAAGTCAACATGATGATACTCATTGTGTTTTTAGTTTTTTCGGTGGTCCTGAATAGAATTGAATTGAGTATACAAAAGCCAAGGTTATTTTATGATCATATTCTAAACGTACATCTAACAAGTGATAGTCCACAACTTACTCCGGATGTTGACGATCTTCTTGATTTCTCACCGAATATTCCAACTTTACGTTATTTTAATGCTGATTTCGGTGGTAGTGATAATTACACTGACATAGATTTAGGATTGGTAGGGCTGCATGAAATATGTCATACATATCAAGTCAATAAAATTGTAAACAATACATGTAATTTTGTATCATGACGACTACCCTTTTTGAAACAGCAGCGAGAAAGATTGCCATGTATGAAGATTAAATGAATTTTTTTTTTCTAAAGATGTTGTAAAAGCTAAACGTAATGAACTCGTCTATCCGATTGTTTGTACAATATCAAACTCATTATTCAGAATTTTGAATAAAGTTATTGTTAAAATAATCAACAATGAAATTAATTAGTTGAGCCGTAATAATTGAAAAAAAAGTATCTGTGGGTAGTACTTTTGGTGGAAGTGAAACTTTTTTAATAATTTAGTAAGTGATGGTATTTCCAGAAATCATTATAATATAAAAATTACTCACCTGAAAATGACTGACCTGATTCATTTTTACGAAATCATGAGAAATAATTTCTAGAACTAGAAATTTTCTGGGAATGATTTTTCAATTTCATCAACAGTCTTAATGGAAAACTATGCGTCAAATTTTTCTAGAAAATTCTTGGAAAAAAATTCTAGCAATGATTATTAGCCACACGCCCCACCAAACGTTACCAATTCTTTTTTACAATTTAAATTCGTTAAAATTACAATTCTAAATCGTTCTTCAAATGAATTTATCAAACTAATTTGTCATACATAAATCAACAATAAGAATTAACAGTAATGAACCAATAATGGAATGGCCAGAATTCTTATTACAAATCGATAGTTTCAAACTTTCAATTAATATCTTATTAAAGATGAGAAGATAACTAAACACTTTACTTGTTGACTATAAATTTAGAATTTATTTGTCTTTGATTTTGAATACATCACAATATACATATAAAAAACATGAATATAAAATCAAATACACATATATATATAACAATATACATATATTGTAGCAAACGATGAATGGTTAAAAGGATTGAAAGTGGATGAGAATGGTAACATTGTTGAACCACAACAACAAAAAGAACCTGAACCACAAGAACAACAACAACTACATATTTCTGATTATGATATCGACGTGAATTCGCCAGCCGGAATTTGCCCTGCAGTTGTTGTAACAACTAAATGACAATATTATGTTCATTTATTTATTGAATAATCAGTCGTTTATTCAACATGAATGACATGTTCATTCATTGATTCAATGATCATTTGTTTACACTAAAAAAATTAGAATGCACGAATCGCAATTTAAACTGCAAACTTTGACACAGACAAAAAAAAATACAAATATTACAGTGTAGAAAATTAAAATCACACTCTTTGAATGCAATTTTTGATTTTCACATTTTGATAGTAAACATTGCGATTTCTTTTTGGAAGTTTTACATTACTTTTTCAATTTTTAACATTTCATTATTAAAAATGGAAAAAAAAACAGTCATTATATTATTTTTAGCAATATAAAATTGTGAAGATTGCATTTTTTCATTTTACTTAAATATTCAATAATGTTCGTCGACGCTGACTGAGAGCATTACAGTTTTTTTTTGTAAGTCAATTGTTTTACAGAAAAATGTCTTGATAACATATTTTGTTTGTAATTATTGTATTTTTTCAACATAAAATTTATACATTAGCCGATAAAACAGAAAAAAAGCTTTTCTATCAAAAAATTAATAATATATATTATTATTATTCATTAATAAACTTAAACAAAAAAATTAATAGAATATCATTCTTTTTTTTTGTCAAAATGTTTTATATTTTTCAAATAATTATTAACAAAACTTGTAGCCAGAAATATCTTGTTTGGAGTAAATCGAATAACGTTCTTATTTTATGTAGCGCCCGTGGTTAAGCAAGCTAAGGCACTTGTCACGGATCTTAGGAAATGGTTGGTCTCGAGTTTAAATGCCACGTTAAGTCAACAAAAAAAAAACGATATCAGACGTATATCAGAAACGAATGCAGCGTTACAAAAAAAAAAAATGCAATCAAGAACTTTGTGAAAAAAATAAAATGCAAAGTTTACATTTTTTTCTTTGACAGCGGCCGAATTTATTTTAAAAAATTGCAATGATTACATTTTTTCATGTAAATCTCACATTCTAATTCTTTTAGAGCATTACTTGTTGAAGATTATTTTAAAAGAAATTTCCTACTGTAAAGACCATTCTGTTGATGAAAATTTATCTTGGATTTTTTATTATCGATTAAAAAATCTTTAACGATGGAAATTAAAAAAGTTTTCTAATATAAATCAAATTTTAATTTATTAAACGACAACGCAACTCTCGATTTAACGATGAGAGATTCTCACTTTTATTACGGAGGCGGAGCCTACAGTATTGAATTCACTCGCTCAAAACAAATATCATTCATATCTTTTAAACTAATCGAGATAAAGACTTTGAATTAGGCTTAAGATATTGGAAAAAACTACAACCAAGCATGATTGCGAATTTTTTAAAATCATTAGTTAATAAATTATTAACAAAAACAGATAATGTAAAAATTTTCAAATCAAAATATTAAGAAAACTAAAAACAAATCATGGGTGTTATTTGCAGACCGGATGTTTGTTTCAACAAGTTCTATAAAACGAAGATTTTTTTTTCTTATTGTTACTAGAAATATGTTAATTCACAAAATATGAGAATTTGTATTTTCTTATCCACCTCCATAACTTTTTCAAAAATAAACTAATCGACTTCTATTTGGTCTTAAAATTTTCGTTATTAAAAAATCTACAGCCAAGAATATATTTGAAAATCTTAAAACTACTTACTTTCAATTGTGAGACAATTGTTTATAATAATAGGTATCTTCGTAAACTTTGTGATAAATAAATATCCTTTAAAAAATTAGACTTCGAATTTCTATCATATCCTTGGTTGTGGCAATTTTTATGGAGAACTTTTTGAGTGCAGCACAATTACTGTGAATTCAGGATTCCATTTAAAAACTTTTCAATACATATTTATCTCCAGAAAATCTATTTGAAATAATGAAATCAAATATTTTTGTTTTCAAACTGATATAGTTTTTAATTGAATATATTTACATAAAATGGCCCTTTCCTTTCAGATGAATTTATGTTTCAGAGTCTTTCGGTTTCAACTTATGACCTTCGGTTCCTTTAGCCATCGTTCTTCAATATCAAAGAGTGACACATGATCGATTTGCAAATCTTTTGGAGCTATCTCCCCGTCTATATAGAATAATAATTGCGGGTATATCTTTTTTATTTATATGAATATACAAACGCCTGAGCATAGTCGTTCATGGGAAAGGGGGTTACGATGAAGCATATAGAGCCTTAACAGCGGCTAGCAGTTTGTTGTTAAATTAATAACTCGGTAAATAATTAATAAAAATACTTACAAATTTGCATAAAACTTCTTGATAAACCGCTACATAATATTGTAGATAACAAGTAACTCAGTTTCCAAATTTCTCCGACTCTTTTTAAATTTGAAGTTAGACAAATTGAATTTTTTTGTTCACATAAAACAATAAATAAAAACAGTTAAACAATATAAACAAATAATCTTTTTAATAATACCGTTGACATCACTAGTTCATAATAGAGCTACAGTCGAATTTGTGCGTTGATTTATCGATTTTATATCACGTAATCACAAGATGTATGTTTAAAAAAAAGTAGTTTTTATAAAAAAAAAATTTTCGTTTTTCATTTTTAACCCTTTAACTAATTATCATCAAAAAAAAAATTATTTTTAATTCTACGGCTGGTGGTAATTTTTTTTTTTCTAATTTTCTATATGTTTTATTTTTCACCTAGAGCAACGTTGTGTTTTCTTAGGCTTCGAGCGTGCGGCTGGTTATTTTATTCGGACCCTCAATTATATTCTTCTCTCATGATTTTCGCAGTCCAATTAACATAGAAGAATATTATAATTCGAAATTCTCATAAATTATAATTAGCTAAACAAAATGGGTGAAATAAAAAAAAACATAAGTCCATGATTTATGTCCCTAAAAAGCCTTCATTTTTCCATAGATCTTTAATTATTATTTTTATAAGCAGAAGAGGTGAAATATCGAAAAAAATGTTTAAGTTTTGAAGTATAAAGTTAGATAATTTGCTGAATAAATAAAAAAAAAAAAATGAGGTATTTTCTCACGGTAACAATTTTGATACATATTAATAATATTAAAATAGATACCGCCTTATTTTTTTTTTTTCATTCGGAAAATCATCTGACTTTATACTCCAAAACTTTGACATTTTTTTCGATATTTTACCTCTTTTTTTTATCAAAATAATGATTGATAGAGAACTATGGAAAAATTAAGGCTTTTTAGGGACATAAATCATAGATTTATGTTTTATTTTATATTTATGTTGAATATATTCATGATCAGGAATATGTCTTTTGCTAAATTTTTTCACCTGTATTCACTATTTGAATACTTACAGGTATCCAAGATTTTAGCCTGCTGAGCAGTAAAACTGTTTCTGAAATGCTGATGCTCGAAATGGGTACTCAACTAAAAACTACGACATTTCTCGTTAGCGGGTATCCTAGGAGCATGAACGATGTCGTGGAGTACTCTGAAAAGGTAAAACTTGTGCAACACTACTTCTATTCCTTCCTTGAATTCCTTTACTTTATGCATATACGTGTGCCCAAGTAGAAATCTGGTCGAGCTCGACGGATTTGATATCCGATCTCGATCAAGAATTGATCAACTTACCTTATTTCAGGAAGATCAAGATACTTAACCACGTCTTGATCAAGTGAAAATGGTCAAAACTTGATCAAAAGATGATCAAGTTTAATATTTTAGAATAAATAAATTTTCCGAATAATTTTCCCTGTTAAAGATGTGAACAAGTATCTTGATCTCATCTTGATCAATTAAATCTGGTCAAATCTTGATCAAAGTGTGCATTTTGACTAAACCAACAATGTGAAGATGAAAAAATCTTCATCTTCATCGGTGGCCCGGCGGCTGATCAGTTTGAAGCGTACGGTTAGAAATTAAGACCTCATCGTCCGCGATTTTGAGACCAGCGAGTTGCGTGGACGTAATTTATTTAATTGTAAAAGTATGAATCCTATTGTCTCCCTTCCCCTCTCTCTTCTCAGTAGCGATGAATAAACGGGTATCAAATGAAAAAGGTCAAGTTAATTAAAAAAAGAAACATCAAAGTTGATCAAGTTTCGAGCAGGTTACAAGATCAAATCTTGACTAGGCATCTTGATCAAATCTTGATCCATTTTTGCGTTACGTAATAATCAATTTTCGACCAGGCAGCTTGATCAAATTTTGATCCTGATCAAGTTTTGATCAAATCAATGTGTTTGTTAATTAACCATTGATAGTACAGTGGAATTTTTTTTTTTCGTTTCCTCGTAGCAACACATACGTAGATATATGAGGGTAGTATCCTACAGCTATTATTCGGATAATATCAGGACACATGATCCGATCTGGATTCAGAATAGATCAGAAAATAAATATATGATCCAAAAAAAAGTCACAATTTTTACAAAAAAATTTTTTTTTGTTATTCGATTTATATGAATCTACAAACTTATAGTACTGAGTAATGATGAATAGACAAACATAGAACTTACTCCATCCAAAGTAAAACCTAATCTAAGCTTCCTGCTGTACATGATGCCATAATCCAAACCTTGTACACAGGACTAATAAATCCAAAGCGGAAACCTCATTAACTGAGACATTTCGACAATTGATATCCAGTAGTGAATTATAGCTCTTATGAACTGTCGAGACCGATATCAGGTGGAAGAAAAGTCAGTATTTGACTTCTCATGTTATATTGACGTCAATTTCGGACGCTGATTTGACCACACAAGTAAGATTTTTTGAATTTTCATCGAATGAAACTAGATGGCGTACTGGTGCCCATAAGAGGATAGCAGGGATTCTCGATATCGTTTTTTGTGTATTTGTTTCATTCAGTATTAAAGAATTTTGTTCTTATATCCACTATCTAATGAATTACTTGTAGGACATTCCCAATTACAGATTTAAATAATACATTTTTTCATCAAACATATTGTTTAGGGTCGATATTTGTCTGACAGTCCTCTGACTGACCAGATTTTATTTCTTTTTTTTTTTTTTTTGGATAAAAAATACACAATTTATATGTTTTAACATTTTTCTTAGTCTTTTTTTATGAGACTATGGAATTTAGGATAACATGTGACGAAAAATTAAACTCGATATTTTATCTGAAATACTTTGAATTACGCTTCTATAATTTATATACTTTTTTATAGGTTTTTAAAGTAACATTATTTAGGCCCACACATGGTCTACAAATGCAGAGATTTTTTTCCGTAACAAATGAAACTATAAATTACAGTAAACTAAGTAAATGCACGAAATACGATTTCTCTTTCAATCATTAAAATTCTAACTTTTATTACTTTGCGATTTAACACGTTTTTTTTTATGGTCCACACAAATCCCAATTTTTCCTCAAAACCTCTCACTAACTTCTAGTAAATATCAACGAACTTTGCTCTTTCTTGAACTAAATTTTGACCAATAAAAAAAAAGATTATAAACTAAATACACGCTCATTTTTTGGACTTTCCAATTTTCAACAAACTGAAAAATCAGTTGCTCTTCAACACTCGTTTATGCTACATCTCTGATCAATATTGATTCGCGTACAACGGGATTGCTTCACACTTAACAATAAAAAATAGTAGTGTCCGTCATTGACAATAGTTTCAGAGTCAACTCAATATACAATAAACAAAACAAATAGTTTCAATTTAGTGAAATAATAAAATGAATATAAGGTTAAAATTTAAGCCACAGTATTTGGATTTATTTAGTTTATTCCTATTATTTTATTTACAACCCATCATCCCACATCCTCTAATAGCCCTGTATCAGAAGCAAGGCCTTACAACCCTTCCTAAATAAACGTGGTCAATTTGGAAACTTGGTGTGATACACATATAGAAAGTTTAAAAATAGGTTTTTTTTTCATTTTTGTACTTTTAAAAAATCGTTCACAGTTTTTTGATAACATTAAGAAGTAGACAACATAACAGCTTTCTAAAATTCATAACCAATTGATTGCTCATCGTTATAAACAACAAGTAGATCAAATCATCGTGGTGATGAAGTATTGAGACTTTGGAAATAAGTGTTGAATTATGGCACCGAAAGAGATAACCGTTAGTGCAAGACTAATAATTAATACACATTTAGCATTGCTACTTACAAATCGAAATATAAAAGGTTAGTCTAAGATTTTATGTGAATTCATGATGTCCCACTTATTCCATTGTCATACAATGATAAATCATAACATACATTGATTAATACACTGTGAGCAAATATGGTAAGTCAACTTGAAACAATAAAATTACTGAATTGGTGCTATACCGAATTGATTAGCAAAATATTATTGACATTTGGTGAGTCATTACCAGGGCCACAAAGTTGCCATGAATTTGGAGACCGTATCAAATTCATGGTTAAGTAGACACACATGAAATCAGTCAACCAATACATATCGATAATCGAGATAATTTAGATATAATTGAGTCGATTTTATTGTACCGTGATATTTTTGTTTGAACGCGGCCTTTGTAACATAACAAATTATATGATTAATTTTTTTTTTTTCGTTTTTATTTTTTTATTCTATTTTTCACAATAAAATATTACCACTTCTTTTAACACATTGTTAAAAAAAGTGTTGAAAAAAGTGTTGAATAAAGTGTTAAATAAAGTGTTTAAGCAAGTGTTAAAAAAAATGCCATTTGAAAAAAACAGAAACTTGGAAAAATTAAGAAGTTCCCCCGCCGGGAATCGAACCCGGGTCTTTTGCTTTCCGGGCAAACGCCTTGACCT
>JAPYYR010001858.1:0-14090 GCA_030523065.1 Aphidius colemani
CTAATCTCAGTTGTTAATAAATAACTTTGTTAATCAGTTTTCTTTACTTAAAAACGGATGTTCTTATTCAATGCCTATGACTACTTCCTATTCCAGTTTAACAATTAAATACAGTCATTCAATCTGCAACATTTTTTGGTCCTTCGAGCCGGATAATAGTCATTAAATAACAAAAGTAAAGCCATTGATTGAATTTAAGTGTATTCTAGTGAGTGTCATTGTAGTTTTTATCTATAAAAAGTGAATTAATTCGTAAATTTGTTGGTTAAGGGAGCACCGGAAAGAGCATTCATTTATTCAACCGGTGGTCGTTCATTTACACGAGGCTTTTAATTAACAGCGAGTGTTCAAACCGCGTGCGTATTTTACTCAGTAATTTACGTGGTTACAAACAGTTTTCATACGTGACACATACATGTTGAATAAGTTACCGGTAAGATCAACATTTACAGTAACAACATTGTATACTACGTGAGTTTCTTACTTTTCGAGTATGCGTGGAGTAAATTACTATACATTGTCAACAATTATAGTAAGAACAGTTCTCATTGGCGCCAACAAAGCGCCACTCAGCGTGTTGACCAAAGTTGACTAATAAACCAACCAATAAATTGGCTGACGATGAAGTAAATCGTTTTCTTCGAGCTCTTCATATATTAAAAAATGATCTGTATGTTGTACAACCTCTTGACAGGAGCCAGCACGCTCTTAGAAACACAACAACTCCGTGACAAGATTGTCAATTGATTAAAATGTGGTCAATTTAATATTCGTCAATGGGCTTCCAATGAGCCAAAATTAATACCCGATTTATCAAATTTTGATAATAATTCTAATTTTATACTTGATAAAAATTGTACTTTTAAAACTCTCGGTATTGCATGGGAAGCTAAATTTAAGATTCTTTTTATATGCTGTGAAACGATTTCAGTACCTGAAAAGGGTCACTAAAAGAAATATTCTCTCTGGAATCGCAAAAATATATGACCCACTTGGCCTGGTTAGGCCAGTAGTCTTGCATGCAAAAAAATCATGCAAGAGTTATGGCAGGCCAAGTTCAACTGGGATGAGTCAGTCCCGATTCATATATACACGACGTGGCAAAATTTTGTTGCCAAAGTTAAATTTTTAAATAACATTTCTTTCGATTGTCATGTATATACAGATATCGGGTCTGACGTCCGAGTAGAGCGATTGATACAAAAGATGGCTTTTGTGATACTAGCAACGTGGTACATGTCTCTTTATAAGAACAACATTGCCTGTCCAATCTATACATCGTAGATTATTATGTGCTCAATCCCTTTAAAAAAAATTACGATACCTCGGCTCGAACTCTGCGGAGCACAAGTACTAGCTCAACTATAAAAAAACACTTCAAGCTCCTTCAATTTTATACTTACGGAAATAATTTTTTCGTGTGATGATGATCAGTCGTGCTACATGTTGAATCAGAGAATAATTCAGCAGACGCTCTATCACGAGGTCAGCTACCACGGGCATAAGTTGAAAACAAGCAGTAGAGCTTTGGCTCTTTTTGGCTTAAAGAACCGGAAGCTCAATGGCCTGAGCCCATTGAAAAATACTTGGCAAAACTGATTTAGAATATAAGAATGTTCGTTTAATTATCTCTCAGCAACATTCCTCTGTCGTTAATACCTTGATGAAAAAATTGTTCAACTTATCAAAAATCATTGAGATCATATGCTTACGTAAAGAGCCTTATCTTTGCCTTGAAATTACGTTGTTCAAAGTCAGCCGACAACTCGGCTGTCTTATCTTTAAATAAATTCTTGTTAAGCCAACAAATTTCTCGAGCAGAGCATGAGCTTTTATTTTTTATTCAAGGAATCCATTTTAGAAAAAAAATGAAAATTTTTAACTCACAAATTCAGAGTAAAAATTCACGTTTTAATAATTTATGTCTTTTTCTGGACGAAAAAGGCCTATTCAAAGTGAGTGCCCGTCTTAAGCGAGCCAACATTTCTTATAATCAAAAAGATCTTATACTGTTGCTTTCAAAAAACTCCTTTACTGACTTAACCATAAAAGATATCCATTCTTGACAATGATATTCTGGTATACAAACCACCCTGAATGCCATGCGTCAACGTTTTTGGGCCCTTGATAGGAGAAATGAAGTCCGACAGGTCGTACGAAAGTGTATGACTTGTTCTCGTTTTGTAGCCGAAGCTGAAAAATTCGAGATAGCTCGTTTGCCTGAAAATCGAATCAATGCCAGAAATGTATTTGAAATGGTTAATATTGACTATTGCGGTCCATTTTTTATTAAAGAGAAAAAATTCAGTAATACCCCTAAAGTAGAAATATACGTGTGTGTATTTTTATGTATAGCAGTAAAAGCAATACACTTAGGAGTAGTGAGCGATTTAACTCTGAAGGTTTTCTCTGAGCATTGCGTTGATTCATTGCAAGACGTAGTACCCCATCTAAAACTTATTCTGACAACGGAACGGATTTTGTCGGTGTGAATAATCAATTTGAAGAATTGCGTAAGCTACTAAATTCTGGCGGGCATCAACGACTGGTGTACAACTTTGTGTCCTCACACGTGCATAGAATATCATGAAATTTTATTCTACCGTGATCACCGCACCAAGGCAACCTGTGGGAATCTACAGTAAAATTATTTAATCATCATCTCAAACGAGTAGTAGGTGAATCGCTTTTCGCCTATGAAGTATTTACGACCTTCACCACTGAAGTAAAAGGCGATTTAAGCTTAAGACCTCTCACACAGACGTCTTCTGATCCTAACGATCTCGTCTTTACACCCGCACATATTCTAATCGGTTAACCTATTCGAAACTTGCTGAAACAAGACTTTACCAAGACGCCCAATAACCGTCTGTCAGCTTGGGAGCACATTACGAAAATGCGACAGCATTGTTGGGCTCGTTAGCGTACAGAATTTCTGCACGAATTGCAGCAGCGACATTAATGGGCCAATGAAACTGCTAACATCAAGGTTGGCAAGATCTTTCTTATCATCGACAAAAGTGCACCTTGTACTAGCTGGCCGCAAAGGGGAGTGATCGAGGTCTATCCAGGGGCTGATCAGGTGGTCAGGACAGTAGTCATAAAAACAGCGAATGGAACACTCGCGCGTTTCGTCACGTTATTATGTCTTTTCTTATTTAATGATGTCACGGATTTTTCGGATTATTAATAAAAGTTGAGAAGAGAAATCGTCAGCCTAAGTTGTTCAGATCCTCATTGGTATGTACCGTATTGGCACACGACTTTACCTGACCGGTTTATTCGTTGAGTTTCTACAATGTGTTGGCCCAACAGCTACCACATTGGGGAAAACTCAAGACGAAGCAAAATAGAAAAAAAAAAAAAAAAAAAAAAAAAAAAATTTCTAGAAGATACAACTCGCCTGAGAGAATTCTTAGGTGTCGTTGTAGATCCTTCTGGGAGTAATTTTTTGCACGTAGGCCAAAGTTCCATGGCCTGACCTAGTACTTGGAACTTTAGTCACAGCAATTGCTTTTGGCAATCCGTGGCCTGCACATCACTCTCTTGTCACTAACTTAAATTGAGTCAATCGCAGTTTTTAAATAAATATTATTCAATAATAAAAATATAAACTCAGTGGATAATTAAATTTAAGAATGAAATCAAATAAAACCATTTTTAAAACAAAAAAATACTGTGTTATTTTATTAACTATACACCAACAATTTTTCACCAGACATAAAACCCGTAACGGGTAATATATCGAACATAGACTTATCCAGCAAATTTCTAAAAATTTTTGTTAAATACTTCTTAGAAATTTTCCGCAAATGATTTCTTAAAATGTCAATATCTCTTCATATGTCAAACTTGAGCACAAAAAAATTTTCTAAGCTCACAACACTATACTCAAGTTCTCTCATGAATTTTTAAACTCATTCAAGTGAATCAATTTCTACCAACAAACTAAGGAAAAAATGTGGCTTCCTTGTTGTTTTTTGGAGATTCTGCTAGAAAAATGAGCAGTTGTCCATACAAAAGAAATATCTTGAAGGTATACATAAAATAATAATTCTCAGCAATAGTGGTCTGTTGGATTTTCCAATCCACACAATAACTGACGCACAGTCATTTGATTGTTTTTACTCTGGCCTACTCTTGCCCGTTAGAATTTTCACGGAACACATTTTGATAAAGACTTTTGAATACTACAATCGGCACCAACGAGTATCGCAAAAATGACCTGATACAAAATTGCTATGGTACATTGAAGATATTCAAATTTTTTCAACATACCCATTGTAAAAACTACATTATGCACAGCAAGTTTAATAATACACGCGATCGAAAATTAAAAGCTTATAAAATCTACTATGGTACTATGTATTTAAAAAACAGCATAATAATTTTTCGACTTAAATTTCAAAGATTTCATGTTATGTTGCAGTTTTTATTGAATCAAAGTAAAAAATCAAAGGCTCAAACCATACTATGTTCAACTGCAATTTTCAATTGAGAGTAAATTTTTTTTTTTTATTATTGATAGAACATTTTTATAAATGTGCATTTTTGTAACTTGTGCATATAAATCAATTTTTTTCTCTTTTATAGTATTTTTTTACAATTATTAATTAGCAATAAATATTGCATTCATTTGAACTCTAAAATTACATGTCGATTATAATGAATGTGAATTAAATAAAGAAATTAGGTTTGAATAAAAAAATAACTGCTTAGTTATATTTCGATACAGACATATATAATTAATATGTTCTTTATTTATTTCGTACGTCGACGTATCTCAATAAAAATATAATTCACCATTATTAGATTGAGCTGGATTTTAATTCAGTTTTTATTCATTTCGTATATTTTCTCTACACTGTAAAAATTTTTGGTTAAAAATAAATTGAATAATTCTTAATTTCAGATAAAAACTTCTCGACATAAAAGGGTTCAAAATAAATGAAAAATTCCTTTTTTGAATAATATAAATGGTTTGTTGGAAGGAAAAAAAAATCTTGTTCGAAATAATAATTTGTTTATAATAATCAGATATAGTTTTGTTAAAAACCAATGATAGTTCGTTTCAAGAAAAAAACTTCTAAACATCATCACTGCTACTCCTTGACACGAGCACTATTATAATCGTTATACTCCATAGGTTTCTCGTTCCCGCAGGGTGATTTTATTAAGAACTATACATCTATAGTTATGCCACATGGGATTTGATTCAAACGATTGCTGTTCGTAAAAAGACGATTGTAAATTATTTAAAACGATATAATGTTTTTTCAAACGACAAGTAACTCAATCGAAACGATAATAGTAATGAATTCATCAAATTGGATTTTGTTGTAAATAAGAAGGGCTCTGGAAAAATCAATTTCACGTTTGATACAAAAGGTTTTTTTTTTCTAATCCAATTAATGTTATAAGATTATCCTATAAAATCCTTATAAATATATATATTAAGACTGTTTACAAAAGAAAAAAAATTAAAAAATTGATGTCATTTATTTGTTACTAATTATATTGTTTTTTAAACTTAAACCAAGTTTTAAGATTAAAACTTTTTTTTTTTCCCTAAACTGAATGACATGATTGATATTCGAACTGTAGACTTTGAGGGCAGAAAGCGAGAGTGCTCTTCAATTGACCGCGAGGCCAAATATGAAAACGGAATTCAATTCTGATACATAAAGAACGTTAGAGTATTCCGGAGAATTAATTTATTTTTTCTAATAAAAACTTCTTATTATTTATTTATAAATTTATAGATTAAGTAATTAATTAGATTTTTCATTTCTTTACTTTTTGTGTATAACTAGTATTATCAAAAGCATGATAGAATTTTCAAAGATGCTCCATTTGTGTTGGATAAGAAATCTTCACTATTATTTTACCAGAAGTTATTGTAGACGCGTTTCATAAGGTGAAAATTGTGTTGTTTTGGTATACCATCATATACAAAAATAGAAATGATTTACTTAATTAATCGCGATCAAATAACCGTATGAACTTCGCAACAACCTCAAAAATGTGGCTTTAAGAATCGTTCATGAATATACTTTTCCGAAGCAACAAAAATAAAAAAACTATCTCTTACCCAAGTGGAAATCTGGTCCGGCTAGCTTGATCTGATTACGGGACGTAATCAAGGATCGATCACTATTGCCTTAACACGAGAATCTTGATCAAAACTTGATCGAGATTTGATCAAGATACTTGATAAAAGATGACTTAATCAAGTTTAGATCACAAAAAGCTTAACTCATCCTTAATAATACCAGCCTGACCCAACTTTGATCGAAACTTGATCAATGAATCCCAGACATAAAAATGAGCCGTTAAAAAAAAAAAAAATTATTTTTGACGAAAATGAAAGTCTATAGTTAAGCCTGATATAAGGCAGTTTTTATAGTTAAACCATTTTTTAAAAAATAATAAAAAAATGCCTTACCTATAGAATATAACCGTTTAACCAGTGCAATTGCATGGTTCGGAAACCTCAAAAACAAGCCTTAACTATAGACTTTGACGGCTTGACCAGTTAATTACAAAAAAAAATGTTTCCGAATTTTTCTCTCATATATATTATTAGATCTTGGATAATAATTGATGAAAAAAAAATTATATTAATTTATTATTAACTATTATTCGATTTTATTTTGTTGTGCCATCAAAGAGAGAGTAAAGTGGTAGAGAAACTGATTACGAAGAGAGGGAAGTTTTTTTTTTTTGACTAAAAACGCGTACCTACCGGAAATCGAACGGACGAAGTATAAATTTGACGGGGTAAAAGATAAAGCTCATATATTAAGGCCAGTCTTGAAACATAACTAAGCTATCGTTGGCGTCATGTTTATCTATCGAAAAATAATTTATGGATGTAAAAAAGAGATAATCGCAATAACTTATGAATAAAAATATAAAATGATATAAAATAAATTTTGTGATGTTAAAAAACAGTTTGGGACAGGATAATCATTAACGTATTCTGATATTAAATAAAAAACTAAGATATATAAAAACACTTTTGCAATTACAAATTATTAAATAACTTGAACAAGACTTGATTTCAATTTCCACTTGGGTAAGAACATATACGTGAGCAAGTTTTAGAAGCCATTTCGTGGCAAGACCATTTCCACGAGTTATTGAAAAAAGTTTTATTTCATATCTAAAGCCCAAGCTATACGAAGTCCATCGTTCACATTATAATTCATTCCAAACAAATAAGAAACATATTTTTAAATTGAAATTTGGGATGAATTTTATGATGTGATATTTGAATCTATTTTCTTTCTGATGGCTTCGCTCAAATCATTTTATGTCGGATCTCCTAAATTATCCACAACAGTACGGCCATAGCTGAAGTGTTAAAAATTTTCGATTTCCGAAGGGCATCGTGGGTCGTCAGCCCCAATTCACGTTATCGGGAATTTTTTCTATATTTTTATATTTTTCGACCTAAATATGTAACAACATTCACGTACATAAGTTTCTGCATGCAACTCAATTATAAAAATCACACATCCACAACAGTTCAATAATTGTTTAATTCAATATGCATAATACATGTATATTTTATTCCTAATGATGGAAAAAGTTTGAAGGCAACCAATAAAAAGTTTTATTTCCGACTATATTTTCGATTCAAGTTAATATATCTACCGAGGCGCCATTATTGCGTTATAAATATCAGCTTTATTCTATCATTGGTGAACTCAACTATATACATACAGCAATAGGGAGGGGTAACTCCGTTCGTGGGCGGGACTTTGAATGAGACTAGTTTATGAAGAACAAGATCAGAAACCGCTGAACATTCAACCGGCGATGGATGTGTTCCTAGGTTAAATCGTGTGTTCAAACTCGGTGTGATATATTAAGTGACGGAACTTCGACAAAACATATTATAATAACAGCAGCTGAGTTGTCGGATTTCTAATATATCTCTTTTGATTGATGATTGTGTGCTTTGAGTCCTTTTTTAATCATATGTACAATTAAAAATCAAAGCATCAGAAAAAGAAAAGTTTATCATTCACTTTTTTCTTTTTTTATATATAGAAACATTTTTACATATTGTAATCTACAACATTAGTTGAAACAAATACAAGAAAGTAATTGCGCCGAGCATGGTAACAATGTCATCATTTATTAATTCTACGGCTATGTACTGCCAGCCACAAACACAATCAGGTAATGAACAATTTACTGAGCAACTGCACCATCGTTCACCACCACATCCTACACAAGAACAACCTACTGCTAGTGCGATAGCTTCGATTGGGCGAGCGATTGAAATCGATCAACAATGCTGGTATGGTTACCCCCATCATCATTATTATCATCATCACCAACATCTCCAATCTGTCCCTGAAGAGCATCATTCTGACGTTATTATGTGGCAGCCACATGCTCATGCTTATCTTCATCGTCAACATCATTCGATGACATATCAGCAGCAGCCAGAACATCTAACTTTAAATGGAACAATCGTGTGGAGTGATGATGAGGGTAATAATAATCTCGCCGTCGGCACAAGTGAGCTCAGTTCTCAAATCACAGCGAGTGGAAGTGAAATCAGTAATCACAGTACACCTTTATCACCAATTAAGAATAACAGCAATTTAAATGTTCCAAACTACCATAAGAACAATAATAATAATGATAATAATAATGATAATAATAACAATAATAATAATGTTAATAATACTCGCAACAGCTTTGTTTCTTCGAATCCTGTGAGACCAACACAAATGCGGAGTCCGTATGAGTGGCTGAAAAAAACATCATATCAAAATCAACTAATTCCAGGTTCGTTTATTTATTTCTTACGAACAACTAAACGTCGTCAATATTTGAAGACTTTTATCAGCTAGGCTTGATTTGCACCAATTGGGAATAATAGTATATTTTGATACAACGATTTATAATAATGAACGATTTGGACTCGTACATTGATTCTCCACTGGGTTCTTGGCCCGTATATGCCTTATTGCAATGTGAAATTGTTTGTCGTAAAATTCTGAATATCTAGGCATCAAGCTGCTTCCATTCGTAAATAAGTATAAAATATTGAATTGACTACTCCGGAATAAAATTTTTAAGTCCGGAAAAAGTCTTAAATCCTAAAAAAGTGTAGAAAAAGTATTGAGAGTATGGAGAAAGTCCTGAAAAAGTACGAATTTGAAGAAATAGGTATTATTTTTATTAAAGCTCTTAATTTTGGTCTGGAAAAAGCCCCGATATTCATGATAAGTTTTTTCGTCAAGAAGTTCGAATTTAGTCTGGATAAAGTATTGGAGAGGAGACTTTCGTCTTGATACGTTGTGAACATTGAAAAAGTACTCGGATCCAAGACCAAAGTATTGGTTAACGAAAAACTTGGAAATTGGAAGTCCATAAAAGAAAAGAACTTAGTTCTTTTCAGCTGAAGAAAAAATTTTCCAAGTTCTTTTCTTTTATGGACTTCCAATTTCCAAGTTTTTCGTGAACCAATACTTTGGTTTTGGATCCGAGTACTTTTTCAATGTTCACAACGTATCAAGACAAAAGTCTTCTCTCCAATACTTTTTCCAGACTAAATTCGAACGCCTTGGCGAAAAAACTTATCATGAATATCAGAACTTTTTCCAGCTTGATTTGAGTATCACCTATGATGAATTATTTCATTGAGTTAATAAAAATAAATAAACAAATACAAAGAATATTATAAATGGATTTTATAATAATTAAATAATAATTAAATTACTCAGTTATTCTTAACATATTTATGATTGTTTATAGTTACGAGGTTCATCGGTATAATATAATCAATTTAAACGCAAAAATAAGAGGTCCATCATCGTTATTTAATTTATTCACGAACAGCAAATGGTGGAGAGAAGAGTGTAGCTTATCTACTAATTTTTTTAGGTCAAACTATTTCTTTAAAAATTAAAAGCTAAGCAATTGCTGTTAACATAAATTCCTTAGCCGTTTGCCCTCAGTAATTAATTTATTTAAATAAAAAATTGAAGGATGAATAGCTTAGGAATGAATGTTGTTGACCTTTGCCATTAATGGGCTGTTAATGCAGTTAGAATGGAGCGTTACGGTAATTGAATATTGGCAGCCATGAATGGCCTATTAATGTTTCCCAACATTGGCCCGATAAATGGCCTAATAACTGGCCAAACAAGAGCTAATGTACTTACCAATTATTGGCCAATTCAATTTTCCTAATATTGGCCTAGTAATGTTTCTCAAGATTGAGCCGATAAACGGCCATTGATGGCCCGTTAGTCCCCTAAGGATAAACCATTAAAATCAAAAAAAATTTTTTCAAATTATTATTTATCCCAGTGGCTTTTTTTTAAACAAACTATTAACAATTGCTTGGAAATAAACAAGTATAAATATAACTAAACGAGAATAATTTCTGATTCTACCTGGTCTTCTGCGTAACATTTTGGAGTCTTACCATTCAGCCACGGCGGCTATAACGAAACTGATGAAAAAAATTTTTGTCATAAACCAACTCATGGCCACCCGAGAGTCAGCCAAAGCTGGGCAAATGATGGCAAACATGCATTGGCTATTAAAGAATTCAGAGGCTTGGCCAATGATTAGCACCCAAGGAACGGCCAATGAATATTTGCCAAGACTTGGCCGATGACTGGCAACCAAGCAATAGAGATAAACGTATCAGCCAGAGAATGGCCCATTCGTTGTTGCCAATTATCGGCCGTCTGAGAGCCAGCCAAGGCTTGGCCATAGATTAGAACCATGAGGTACAAGAATGCGCGAGTCGTCTCCCAACGACGGACCATGGATGGGCCGTGCCTGGCTACCAATCATTGGGTGCAATTGATCGGCCAATGCATGGCCGTGTTGTGAGTCTTGGTGATTCCTACACCGGGAGTAATTTATTTATTTGAATGAAAAAAATAATGGCAAATAGACCTAAAGAATGCTAACCACTTGCTTTTTGGATAAACAATTCAACCGATCAGTTGGTTAGCAACATTCACTCCTCAGCTCCTAGTTTTCATTAAAATGAATAATTTTGCGGATGAATTTAGGTGGTTAACAAAATTTAATCCTAATTTATTTTCATTTAAATAAATGAATTACTAAGAGCAAGTAGCTAAGGAATTTATGTTCCCAGGTAGAAATCCAAGTCGATTCCCGACAGTCAGCGTCCACTGGACGACAAAATCGAGCTTAGATCGACGTCAAAACGTTACGCTAAAATCGCTCGATTCGACGTCGATCCAGAGAGAAGCCCTGACAAAATTCTGTGAGGAAAATTAAGAAGCAAACAGTTTCTCACAGAATTTTGTCAAGACTTACAGAATTGTGCTAGAGATTCCTCTGGATCGACGTCGGATCGTTTTTAGCGTAACGCTTCAACGTCCAATTGACATACTTACGGACGTCGGATTTAGCTCAGATCGGAAGTTCAATTTCTACCTGGGTAGCTTACCTTTTAATTTCCAAAGGAATAACTTGGCCTAAAAGAATTAATAGGTAATCTACATTCTTCCCTTAACCGTTTGCCATTCGTAAATTTCTCCGTGAAATAGTTGACTCACAAGAAAAACTGTAATGTTCGCAGTCAGTGTCAACGAACACTGTAAAATATTTAAACGAACAAAAAAATTCAATCTCTACAACTTTATACTGTTAAGAATAATATAATATCCGGTTTATTTTTATTTTTAAAAATGAAATTTTAGAAATGAAAAAAAGTGATTTAAAACTTACAAAAAAAAACTGCAATGTTTACTATTAAAATATAAAAATCAAAGATTGCATTAAAAGAATGTGTTTTTTATTTTCGACACTATAATATTCGTATTATTTTTTGTCTGTGTCAAAGTTTGCAGTTTAAAATGCGATTCGAGCATTCTAATTTTTTCAGTGTGGAAAATTTTTTTTTTTTAATTATTTTTAGGAATTTGATTTTAAGTTTTTTTTAGTTTTTAGCATAATACATGCCATCAAAAAAAACAGAAACTTAATTTTTAACTTATACACTCCGTAATCCACTAATTGTTGTAATTTGTAAATTATCAAATAATGTTAAAATGTATTAATCGTGAATGACAGGTTCAAACTAATCTAGCCTGATGTAAAAACTTGATTTGTAACGGCCGACAACAATAACTCACAAAAATATCCCTTCCAAGCTTTTTTGTGTGTATTATATGTTGCTAGCTAAAAAATTCCGGTTCCAAAACCACAAAAAATTGTAGTTCCAGAACGACAATAAAAGAGGTGAACTAGAACGAAAATTCTTACGCGTTATACAAGTTTTGTTGAAATTTAAAAATTGTGGTTCTGAACAACAAAGCTTGTTATGCACGAAGCAAAAAATGTAAAAATAAAAATTAGTAAATTGGAAAAAAAAATTGGTAACAAAGTAGACGAAAAGATGTGGTCCCATGAAAATTGTGGTTCTGATCAACAAAAATCATAATTCTACAGAATAAATAATGTGTAACGTTAAACAATTTTTATAAGAAATTCTAATAAAGAAAAAGTAACAGTCATCTTGTCAAATTTCAGAATAGCACCAGACATTTTGAAGAAGCTTCTTGAAGACCTAATTTAAAGTCTCTGAAATTAAATTATCATGTTCCGAAAAAAACGGAATAAAATGGTGCCGGCAATAACTCATGTAAAAATCAAGATGAATACATTGTTCTATGCTTGGAAATTGCGTTTTCAAAAACTCTATCGCCCGCATAATCGACTTTTTTCGCTGCGAGCAATAGTTTTTGAAGCAAAAAAAAAACCTCAAAATTCTAAAACAAAAAAAGCACATTTTTTTTCTTTGGCTCAGAAAAAAAAATCGTAGAACAAGAATTACATAATAGCATTAGAAACTTGTAAGACGATTCTTTTTGGCCTAATTTGAAGTCTCTATCATCATTATAAATTGAAATATCGTGTTCCGAAAAAACAAAACAAAATGGCGCCCACAAAAACTCATGTTAAAATTAAGACGGAGACTCCGTTTTATTCTCAAAAATCGTTATTATTGATGAATTATTAAATTATAGCTTAACGATAATAAAAAATAGTTATGGCCCTAGCCAGAGTATTGGAAATTTATAATTTTCAACAGGTCACGCGGGCCACACGCCCTAACAAAGCCTACCAATATTCCTTTTTTAAATTATTAATATTAAAAATCTCAAAATAACCAAAAATTTCTATATATTTCACATTTATCGCTTGATATTTCGAAAATTATTATAGATACGATACCACCGTTAATTCTATATTGTTTCTTGAAAAAAATACTATCAAAATCAAATTCAAAATTGTATTTTCCTCAATCAATTTGTTTAATGAAAAAATAAGAAAAAAAACAACTATTTAAATCGCAGTTATTCGAAATTTCGAAAATATTTGAGATTATAAAATTCTGTTGCGGCCATTACTTTTTGCTCAAAAAAAAAACTTTATACCAGGTACAAAACTTCGTACGGTCATTTGAAAAAACTTTTGGCACAACAATTTTTGACGTTTTTTTTTCTCAGTGTATAAATAATAACAATGAATAAATAGTAAATTTTTGTTACTGAAGTTTCTTAAAATGACCACACGCCTTTAGCGCTTCTTTCCATACGCTCGGTGTGAATAGTAAACAAACACACCCAATGTGAAACAGTTTAAAAAAATCGTTCAATCGTTACCAACATGAAGGAGAAAATCTAGTAATTCCTAATAATTCTATAATAATTTTTTATAATTCTGTGAGATTGCTCTGGACTCTGGTACAACACTTTTCAATGTTGATGAAATTTTACAATTTCAAATGTATACTTGAGTGTGAATATTATAAAATACATCATGCAAAAACTAAGCGAATCAATTAAAGTGACTTAGATTATTTATAACTATTTTAAATCAATATTTTTTTGCTAATTTTTTATTGTTTTGAAATTTTCTCATAATAATTAATTTTTAAAAAACTAATATTATTTATGATTTCAATAGTGATAATATTATTAAAATTTCAAGAAAATACAAAATAATTTCGTTTTTTTCGACTGAAGATTTGATATTTTTTCAGTATCAAAATAGACAACTGCAGCAAAGGG